>JASKGN010023087.1:0-45548 GCA_030556245.1 Falagria sp. GC000072 | reverse complement strand
GCGTGCGGGGGTTCAGCTGATTGGACATCGTCAATGGACTCCAGCCCTATTCTCTTACTTACTAGTAAGCAGAGAATATGGCTGGAGTCCATTGACGATGTCCAATCAGCTGAACCTGAGACCTTCTAGAGACCAACCAAAGGTGTTTTTATCTTCTATTTAATATGTAGAACAAGAATATACCAATAAAAAAAAATTTCGAACGAAGAAAAACCCTTAATTTTAATTAATTAAAATATCTCCCATAAGAGCCAATGTAAATCTGAGCGGTAAATAGAGTCTTACATATCAGGCGGCAAAATTAATTTGAAATTGTGTTTTAAATTAAAAAAATTATATCATTGAATATAATATTTAATTCTACATCTATTCATATATAATTTCTTAATTTTAATTTGTTAATAATTTATTAATTTACATGTTTTAAAATATTTCATGTAAAATTAAATATTTAAAAAATTGCGATATTAATAAATTGTATTTCAAAAGAAGCAGAATTTAATAATCTATCAATTGACATATTTTACATTGTATAGTACTATAATTTGAAAACTTTGTGAATTTCTTAATCAAAAAATGAATTAATAAAATATTTTAATTATCGATTGAATAAAAACTGTTTAATGTTTAATTATAAGGTAAACAACATTGTACACAAACAAAATTAAATTTCGCGATAATTTTCATATTCATTGAAGCGAAGAAATACAAAAAGATGACGAAATATTAATAATAATAAATACTATCTATACATAACAGTAATAATATAACAAGACGACTACTCGACTTGTTCGCATTCATTTATTTTGTAATTGAATTAAAGTCAGAGTTTGTTTATAAGTAGTAGAAACTTTCACGTTGCGAATGACCCTGACAACAATTACGCCATTGGCAGCCTAAACAAATGTACAAAGTAAAAAACACAAACTACCTAAGTAAGAAATATGTAGGTATGTATATGTTTAATGCTAAAACTTTAAACTTAAACTAAATGAGTGTACATTCTCAAAAAACTCAAAGTATGTAATATGAACCAGATGAAATTTTAAAAATAGCATTGCATCGCGCTTATCTATAAATATGACGATGCGCGAGTTCTCCCAGATTGATTGAATCGGGAGCGCGCGAACGAAGGGAAGAGCTTGAAGCTTGTCTAACCTTATCACATATTCGGCGAGGGTTTCTTTGTTGTCATTGGCGCAGTTTCGGCGGCGGGAACGGGTGCGGCTCGCCCTCGCGCGCCGCTTCGCTCGAAATGCACGTTGAACTTGTTCGATTGGCGTTGCGCTGGTACAGCTTGCCATCGCGATTGCACTGAGCGACTGACCGGAATATCTCAGCATCGCTTCGCGTCGTCTTGTTTGGAGTGCACTGCACAGCCACCACAAACAGCAGCAATGCAATGCAACTGTATTGAGTTAGGTGAGGTTTCACGCAATAGGTATGTAGGTGAGAAACAAAGCAGACGATATGAGAAGGTGTAGTACGAGACGCAGCGCGAGTACTGCTGCTGCCGCCGCTGCGATGGTTCAACTCGTGACGAGTTCGCGTCCGCGTCGGTTACGTCGCAATCGTGGCGCGCTCAGCTCTTGCTTGCATCCCACACGCAGCGAAATGCGCCCCGACATTCAATTGTTATGTTCGAATCGTGGCGGGAATTGAACGGCGAGGCCGGCTTTGGGTCGTCGTGCGTCGCTCCCTGCGCGCTTAGCTCGCGATTGGCCGCGAACCGCATCGATCGCGGACACGGTACGGTGCGGTGAAGAGGGGAAGGCCGGGCTGAGGAGAGCGATGCCGCGCTATGTTGCCACATCACCGTCTTGCACTGTTGAGGCGAGAATCGCTCGCTGTGAAAGACACACACACACATGTACGAATTTATTATTATCGTTCGCCACGGCCAGGAGCGGTGAAGTGCGCCGCTGGTAAACAAATGAAACGCGAGAGAAATTGCGCTCGCTCGGCGGTTGAAAACGCCGAAATATGATGACGTGCACGCGGCACGATGCTTTCCATATTATGGGTAAACTAATACAACACATGAAACGCAAATTCTTTATTTCATGACCTGTTAAAACATAACTTTCGATCTGCTTTTTTATGGGGATTATTTCTCGTAATGAATTTTGCAATATTTAATTGAACAGCTGATTCGTGGCGTTATTCCCACGCTACATTCGTAATGCACAAGCACTTATTTAACCCAGTTGCCAAGCGTTTTTCGGCCGTCTCGTCTGTGTGTTCCCGTTGAACGCATAATACAACATCCTCATGTATGTATTACAATCTTTTATAACACGCTTGCTTCTCTGCTGTAAATCCACACACACGCGACGTTGCCAACTCTATGATATCCGCAACGTTGCGATTATAACAAACAATGCCTAAATTGGTACTAAAAAAACATCGTGGCCGTATTTTTGTTGTTATTTATATGCGACCTATGAGTTTTCAGCCGTATTCTATAACTTGGACGTTGGAAGCTACCGTTTTAGCTAAGCCGCAACGAATATTGCCTAGTTCCAATAGGAATTCACCGCCGTCGAGCTCGTCGGCGCGCAATTTCCATCTCATGAAAATCCCAATTTTCTCGCGAATTTTCCACACAGAGAAAAGCCTCGTTATATTATAAAGCACAAATAGAATGGTATTAATGGACGCGAGCAACGCGTATGTCTCGGTCGAGGAGAAAACGTACTCACCTTAGAAAAGCCAGCGATTTTTTCGGTCCAACGATGGATCCGTTCTTTACGACGTGCTCACTTTCACAGCGCACGCGGTACGTTAATTTCGCAGCATTCGGACACACTTTTGCACTAGAATTCATCAACGTTGAGCACAGACACATTCTGTTGACAACCTCCCTCAACAATGACCGATTAGCGACTGGCTGCTTACACTTTTCGGAAGCTTGTTTGGGCCAGTCCATTATTGTAGAACAGTCTATCCCGTGTGACGTTCGGCTTTATTGGAATCGTGTTTTTTTCAATTGCATGTTATCGTAAACTACTTTTTCTTGTTATATGTTATGATTTTTTTGCATTATCAGAGAAATTAATTAGGTTTTTATTGTGAAATTTAAAAGAATTGCTTTAAATTGTTTACGGCCTCCCCTCGATACAAAATTGGACTTTACTTGTAGGTTTGCCTATAGTTTCATAACAAACAAACCAGGGGTCGCTGCAAAAATTTCAAAAGATGGCGGGAAGTTGTTAAATATTTTGAAATAATTTAAAAATATTTAAATAAAATATAATTTAAGACTGATGGTTAATTAAGATTCCATCAGAAATTGTTATAATGTTAATTTTTGTTATTTGTAAATAACTAGAGTACAAGCATGAATATAATCATGAATCAATAATTAAATCAATTTTCATTGATTAATAACATTCGAACTAGCAATATTCTTTAAAACTCATAATTATTTTTAATATTTGATTTAAACCTATGCAGCCATCATTGCCAGATAAAAAGAATTTTCAGGAAATTAAAAATCGATGGCTGAATATAGGCAACTCATATAACAACAAAATAATTTAATTCTTGTACAACAAATACAATCTAGACACGTGTCTAAAGATTAGCTCAGTCAAGCTCGGTAAATTCTATAATATATGTAAAGAACGAGACGTCAATACCTAATGCTGGAACTGATAAGATTTTGAAAGCACACGTAGAAAATTAATACCTGTTGTGCTTTAGTTTAGTTAACACTGGTTGTGAAAATAGTTGTGATAACAATGAAACTTCTGCTTCCATTTACACTTTCATTCCTTTTGTTTATTTACTTAACAAATGGACAAAAAATTGATCCAACTGAATTAAAATGCCTTGGTAAATTGAATACTTAAGAATTTATTATTTATTTGATGAAAACTTTAATTCAAACTGAATATTAATTAATTTTTATTTCAGTATGTGAGAAAGCACTCGAAGAAGTTCAAACTTTATTAAGTAAAGTTGATCCTGATATTAAAGTTGATGTTGGTGGCTATCGCTTGGATAGTGATGGTAACATGCAGAGAAAGAAGATATCTCAGGCAAATAGTGAAGTCTTCCTTTCTGATATGTTGGAAAAAGTCTGCAGTAAAATGGATGACTATGTAAGAGCTAGATGGAAGTCTTCTGGAGAGTTAACTCTCTTAAAACTCATTTCTGCTGATGGAAAAATGAACTCTGATATGGGTAATGTTGATATTGTTCAAGATGGTGATCTGAATCGAAGTTTGCAGTACTATGTAAGTAAATTAATTAAATAAAATGTTAATCTAATAAGAATTTATTCGATTTTTGGCATTTTCAGTGTGAAATTTTACTAGAGGAAAATGAAGAAGCCATTATTGAAAACTTGTCAAAGAATATGGATAATATTGATATTCGAGTATGTTCTATGGCAGCAGGCTATTGCAATAAAAAATTGCCTCAAGATGAATTGTAATTATAAGAATTTTATCAGTTGTTAATATAAACAAAGTCATTCCATTTTATATTCTTGTTTGTACAAACTTTGTGATTTCTTAATACATTATTAAAACGTTAATTTGTGTTTTGCAAGCTTACAAATTGCCCCAATTTAAATCTTTATCTTTATAACTCTGTCTGATGGAAGTTACCACAAGTTACTGAAAAGTATTTATTTTGTAATAAAAGTAAAACAAGAAAATCAAATTGAATGTTGGATGTAGGCAACTAATATAACACCAGATTTGTCCTTGAATTTTTATGAAATAAATATCTGGAACTTTCAATTATAATTATACTTATCAAAAATATTAATTACTTACTTAGTAATTACATAAATCATTAATATTTATACCAAAAAATAAAATAAATAAATTTTTGGCAATTTAAATATTTGAAAATTGCGAATTTTTAGTAACTTTCACATTGTAACTACACATTAATCATTATTCCAACTTGTCAAAAGTCAAAAACAGAATTGTGGCCGAAAATTATCTAATTTCACATATTTGTAAGTTTTAGCAACAATAATTTTTTATATAACATTTTTCTAAAACTAATAATTATCAATTTATAGTATTATGGCGATGTCAGTGTTCTTAAGGAGCGGAGCACGTAGTGCAGGTAACCTTTCTACAATATTCCTACGAAACATTCAAATATTACATAATTTAACAACTTCACATAATTTTATTCTAGTGCTCCCGAATTTAGTTAAAAACCAAAGCCTCGTGACTCGTTTGGCTGGCAACTATTCACCTTTACAAAATGTTATCAAAAAAGAATCTTTATTGCAACGTGTCAGTGAACTCACTGCGAAAACACCTGCAAGACAAATGGGACTCATGTCACCCCCAAAACATTGGACAGTTGAAAGGGGTTTAACAATTATGTTATATGCTTTCATTCCAGCTGCAATTGCCATGCCTGGAAATGCTATCCTTGATAATCTTGCTGTAGGTGGAATGCTACTTCACAGTCACTGGTAAATATTCAATTTAAACTTTTCCCCAATTAAAAATTAATGAAATTAATATTTCAGGGGTCTTGAAAGTATCATAGTCGATTATGTAAGGCCTCTATTGTTTGGTCATACAATCCCCAAAATTGCTCATGCAGTTCTCATCATGATCACAATGTTTTGTATGGGAAGCTTGTTTTATTTCAATCAGAACGATGTTGGTTTCGGTCAAGCTGTACGTGATTTATGGTTTTTGACACCGAGTAGTAGAAGACAAGAAGAAGAGCAGCAGGAAGCTTCTTAAATGATTGGACAATTTCTATGAAAATTGCAGTAAAACCCTGGAATGATATGTTGTATGAAAAACAAACAAGTATTGTATTTATTTATATATTATTGTCAACTGTATATTGTTACTTCATTGTTCCGTATACCTGCGTGAACATGAAGCTTCTACTGGTAAATTCTTTGAGTTAAATTGCGAAATAATTTGTTACAATCCTTAAAAATGCATTAGAAATTGCTGTTACAAGTACGTTTCGTTAACGATATCTATAATAATCTTAGGATTTGCGATATATTTGTCGATATGCTCTAAGTACTCCTTTACTGCCGATTCTGATTGATTGCCGCAAAATTGAGCTTGTTTTTGTGAAATTCTCTTATCAATATTATAAAGTATTCACTTATTCTATTCTCACTATAATTATTGTTCTCTGCGTTCATTGAATTTCAGTTTTGCGCTTTAAATTTAAACGTATTTATTGTCTCGTTGTTTATTCGTAAATTGATTAAATTTGATAAAAAGGTTGAGGAATTACGAACGCTAGTTCGAACCTGAGGAGAAAGAAGAATCTTCAAAAGTCACTAACTAAGTCATCGCCGCATTGTTTTGCAGGATGTCATTATAAAACGACCGTAATGCATTCCACTGAGCAGTGTGAAGCAAAATATGTGGTCTTTTTAGTTTCATATGATTCACAGCTTCTTCTGGTGTCCAGGCATTTCTCTATAACACAATAATTACTTGATTAATTTAAGAAATCTTTACAAGTTTTATTATACTTACACTCATTAAATAACAACCGACTAGAGTAGCACTCCTTGTACGTCCAGCTTTACAATGGACATAAACAGTATCACCAATTTGAGTGGCATCTGTTTTCGATGGTGTTCCATCTGGAGGTACATATTTCTTTATAAATTGCACACCTTCGATAAGTTTCTTTTGACATGGTGTTTCAAAGATGTCTGTTGTTGATAGCTGAAGGAAACTCACACCTACAGCTCGCCATTTCTATAAAGAAAATTGTTTTGTTATGAAAATCTATAATGTTATGAACGCATTAATATCGTGATTATGTGTTATTAAGTAAATTGACTTTATTACCTCTCTGTCATTAGCAAACCATAATTCATAGTCCTCGTTCATGGAAATCACTGCCTTCACATTTTCCTTTTCGATTAACTGCAAATTATTATCGATTAGTACTATCGCATTATCATTTTCGTCATTATATTCTAATTACACAGCATTATCGACAATAATTTGCTAAATTGAATAGATAATTTAAGTAATTTTAATAATTGATGAATCAATGTGTATTGTTAGTTGCCTACATTAAAAATTATTTTAATTTAATTCAAAAACTTTCTATTATTTATAACAAACAAACAGAATGCTTTAGAAATTCCATTAGAAAGTTCTACAATTATATTCCTTTAACTAATAAAATATAAATTATAATAAACAATCAACAAATACAATAAACAATTTTTATTAGTAATAATTACTTTAAAAAAATTTAAAACTTACTTCTTGTGTAAGATTAGGAAAAGGTAAAGCCCCCAAAATCACATTTTGATCAATCCTATCATACCAATTCCTCCGAGTAAACTTTTCCATGAAGACATTGTACATAAGAGTCGGATAGAAGGTAATCCTTGCGAACATCGTGCTTCTGTTGTACCGCGCGACGCCGCCCCCAACAACGATTCAAGAGCACATCCGCATGATAAACGTAATCAACATAAGAGAAAACAAAGAGAAATAGAAAAGCCGATTAGGAGAGGTGCAATGTTAAAGCTCGAAGTGTTAGATGATGGTCTTGCCGTGCGTACTGAATCATGGTGCTGGTTTTGATGATTAGTGGGCATGGATCGTAAGAGTGGTGACCGTGAAAGTGCCCTGCTGACTGTCTTCTTTGCGGTGTGGAGATGGGCAGGATGAATCGGTTGGCTGCAGGTTACTACCGCTGCTACCGCGTCGATGTAATCACTCGAGTTCACGGCTACGCGACTACTGCTGGCATACATGTGTTGAGACTGCTGACACCAGCAGGCGTATCAAACCGAGAGAAATGCTGGAATGCGTCGAACTTTCCAGTACACTACATACATATTCTTTAATCTGTTTATGTACAGAATACAAAGAAAAATTCATTGATTAAAAGTTGGACCACTGGCATAATAGCTTGAGCTTACCTTACTTATAATTTATTTAGATTTTTAAGGATTAACTTACTACGTATTTTGATGGAAACTTTTCTCTCTTTGTTTTCATGTGGCACAAGTTATGTCTTTGTGTGATGATGTAAAACTTTATGTTTAATAATGAAATTATTTAATGTTTACAGTTGATAATTTAAAGTGATTTAAAGGTTGGAAATAACCGACATGGCGACATTTTGTTTATATGATGTGTTCATTTGGTTGTCTACCTTAAAAATTAATTTCAATTTTATTTAATAAAAATTTGAATTAAAAAACAAAAGAATTGTGTTTTTTTTAAAACAATCTTTATTTTTCTTCATGATCTAGGTTTCCTGATTGATATTGTTATTATATTGAAAATGATTGCATAATCTATTCATTCTGTAAAAATATTTGACTTTGAAAAGTGATCGAGCCTACATTCACATCCACTCGAGTAAATTTAAATTTTTACAATTACATCTCATTTTGTTAATAAAAAGTACAATTGTTCTTGTAAAATTTCCTTCTCAACAAAAAATAAGAACTTTAAACACTGTTCTATAAACATTAGGCTTTCATTTAAAATTCAACACATATTTAGATTTCTTTATGGTTTCTTCCTTCTTTACAATACTCGTTATAATAAAGTAACAGATTAAACTCCTTATCACCAAATGTAGATAGGTATTATTATATTTATATCACAATATCTTCAATTTTGTTTTTTTTTAAATATCGTTTGTTTTTTAGTCTTCTGAACACGCTGCAGTAGTAATTAAATTTTAATTATTATTTGCATTTAATAGTTTGTATTGTAATTGCAAGTGCACATTTTTTATTATCAGATTAAATATTCTCTAAAATTTTAATCCAACTTATACAATTTTTGTGCTTGGAATATCATTTTTATCAATAAAATTAAACTTATCAGCATACAAACATGAAATAATTAATCATTGAAATCTTTGTTTGGAAGGAAACCATAAAACACTTGCAATTACTATTAGTTTTTCATTTCAATCAGTTTAGTTCGTAACTAATATTGCACTTAACAAGCTGCTTAAGTCAATTATTAGACTATTATTAATAATTATAGATAGCCATTTTCAGTGTATGTAATAATATTCCAAGTAATTTGAGCATTTCGTAAGCATTAACATTAAACACAAAACTTAAGAAATCCATTGGAATTTCCATGAATTCGCGGCGCGTTTTAAACTTTTTTCCGAGTAGTAAAAATATGGGTAGTTTTAAGATGAACAGAATAAAACATAGAAATATTCGTTAGTCAAGAGAAATCTTTCAAATAGCTATAAATATCCCGAACTGATATTTACTTCTTTGTAATATAAAGCAGTTATTCCTTGTTTCAAATATTCTGTCCATCGATTCTCTCATACCCACTATAATCTAGTTAATAAATATATAATTGATGTCATAATCAAATATATATGTAGCATTAATCAATGTGTCTTTATAAATTTTCATTGATTTCAGCAAAATAAGTCGATTTGAGATACAAATCGTACTTTAATATTTTAACAACTTAATCCTACAATTAGTTGACTAATTATTATCACTACGCATTACTTATAATTTAAAAATATACACAGACTTAATTTACTTAGAAACGATTATGTACATTTGTAAGAAAAAAAAGTGGCGTATCATTTTGTCCCGCCACTGAAATAAATTTTAAAAAAATACAAAACAATTGTTGCCCGTCGCAATTATTTCTTTCCTGCTTAAAACCTGTAAATTTAATTATTTTTGTCCCATTTCCAAAACAAATATGGATAATTTGAAGAATTTGTTATTTGTTTAAGAAAACGGATTTCTGTTAATTTTTTAAATTTTTTTGTTGGTGAACCTTTTAACTTAATAATATAAAAATAAGGGAAACGAAATTATTTACAAATCATCGATTGAGCAAGATAGCAGAAGAGGGGCGGAGTTCAATAATTACTTAACATTAATTTGTTCTTAGTTGGTAAATAAATCACAGCATTTGTCATAGAATTCTCTACAAACAATCAAAGAGAAGAATAAAAAAACAAATGTTTAAGTTGCCAAAGTTAAATTAACGCTTACAAATTAATAATGAAGATGTGAATAAATTAATAATATTAATCATTTATAGAAATCTATGACGTGCCCAGATATTAGAAAATATCAATTAATATCAGTTCGCTTTGAAAGTTATGTGATGAAGACACAAAATTAAAACATAAGATTCGAAATAATCTTAGTCGAAACAAAGTTGTGACTGCATCATGTATGTTAATATTAAACGTAACTTTGGTAACTTAATTATGACTATCGAAAGAATTAAATTATATCTGGAGAATGACTAAAATTAAAAGTGGCAGCAGCTCATTGCTGTCTTCTTTGACTCTTCGGCTTGCCCCAGGAACTTAACCAAACAAGTATCTTAATCTAAGAATAGTGCATACCGCAGTGCAAAAACAAAATGCAAACAGAATAATAAAAGTAACAGCAACAAATAAAAAACACACGAGACAAATGTTTGATTGCGTTGTGACGTATTTATAAATCTTTTCATTATATTTTGTTTTTGGTTTTCATTTCGTGTGGTTTGCTAAACGTAAATAGTGCTAGTATTATTAATTATGCATTCAAAATTCGCGATTCATTTCGATATTGATATAGAGAACGGGTCGCCTTAAAGATCAAATAAAAATGATTAAGTTTGGAATACCTAGAGCAAACACAATTAAATGGCGAATAAAGAAATGACGTAACGAATCTGTGAAGATACACAGCAGTATTTTTTTCTTCTTTTTTGGGTTTTCCAGGCGTGAAGCCGGGGCTGACTGCACGCGTCCGCCGCATTTCTATATACACAAAGCGGCGGCTACCATAGTAGTAGTGTTTTTATGATTTTTTTCTTCTTTCAATCTTGTTAATTTCAGTTACGTGCTGCTGCTACGCTAGTCCATGAACCCTACAACGAGTAGTAAACATCACATATGCACGCACGCACTATTCGCAGTCGCTTTCACTCTTTTGCTTCGATCCGATACTCGCGGTAACTCTTCGTCGTCTTTTTCGAATGTCTACTTTTGTTCGAATGATTACCGCCGCCTCCACCGCCGTTCTGCGTGTTTTTGTTGTAATGTGTAAAACGATTACCTCGTGAATGTCGATGATTATTATGGCCGCGCGTTTGATTTGTTTTTGGTGGTTCACGTTCACGTCGTATGACTTGTGTTATTGGCAATTCTCTTGTGGGTGATTCTGAACCCTAGAAAGTACAACATTACTATATGAAACACTAGGTAATTCAATGCCAATGAGCAATTTCATGGTGTTAGTTACCTCGAACGAACCGCCGCTTCCAGAACAACTGGACGCACTCGAACTAGATAACGAACGGGGTCGTCTTGGAGGTGAAGGTGGTGAATGATTTGGACTCTGTGGTGGCATAACAAGATACGAAGGCATAACATTCCCGAAAGTCTTCTGCACCCACATACGATAACGCACAACTTCGTCAGACACTTTGAGAATTTTGGAGAGAATTGAACTCGTTCGTACTTCGCCGGGAAACGTGTGCACTGCTCTCGTTAGCACATAGTAAGCATAGTCGAACGATTTTTTCACCTGAAAAATAAAATTTTCTTAACAATTTACCAATTTTAAAATTTTAGCAATTAAATACCTGCAAAACACCATAACTACTCCTGCCAATGTCGTTGCTAGGTAAGAGAGGATCTTCGATGCATAACAAACTCGGCCGATGTCCATCCGTCATGTCTTTTTGCATCTCTTCCTTGTTGATGTAACGTCCACCATTTCGTATCCGAATGCCAGTTTGTAGATAATTAAATTTCCTACCGTACAATTCGAGGAATTCGATGAGTAGCACTCCGAGATTCTTACTGAAATTGTCATCCCGACGTGGATGCAATTGCAGAAAGCTGATGCACATTAGAATAAGACTATAGCTAGAAATACCGCCGGTGAACACTTCGTTTAGGTCTCTTTCGAGTAGGAACTGTTTCAGCACATACACAAGTTTGGGTAGCATTGGGAACGATTTCATAAAGTCGCCAATCAATTCAGCTGACTTGATTCCATTGCTCATGTTAAACGATATGTCCACTTTGATTTCAGTTTTCTTGTCTGTTAATTTGACGATTGGTACTGATGCTTTGTCCAGCACTTTTATACAATTCTCGTCTGCTATGTTATTATCGAGAAACTCTTTTTCTAATGTTCTTAATGGTAGATTTGTCCATTTACCTACACACACGCACAAATTGATTCGAATCGAAATCCAAAGGGAAAATTGAAAGAAAGAAAATTAGTTGTTTGGTTTTATTTATAGGTAATAAATTAAATTCAAGGAAGTTTTACTTACCTATAACTACAAGATCTATATCACTAGTTGGTAAGTACAATCGTGTACGAAATGAACCAAATACTTGCACCTGAGCATCCGGCCACAAGGATTTTATAATTTTTTCGATTCGATTGATTACATCTTCACGAATTTGGTGTTCTACCTGCGTTGGTGACATGTAGGAATAGAAATGTTCAATTTCTTGGTGCAGTCTAAAAACAAAGAAAATCTTATTAGATATTTATTTATATTTATAAATTTAATTAATTGATTAATTAATACGTAGTATTATTTATAAGTAAAAACAAAAACGAGTTTGATCAAGTTCAATGTCGATTCAATAATTGCAAAAATATCAGTTAATAAATAAATAAATTCAAGATACAGCAGCTAAAAGAAATCTTAGAAGAATCTCATTGGAATTTTAAGGAAAGGCAACTAGTATAGCATTAGGAAAGGAAGTAAATAACTACGGATTAATTAATTTGAAGGTTGCACTGCATGTTTTTACTTTGTGAGCTGCGTTAGTAAGTAAGTAAACAACTTAATTTCATTTTCCCGTCTTATTTATAAACTTTTATTAAGTCTACACCACAACTATGCAACAACTCTGGGATTTTCCTCATAATTTTCATGAATAAATAATTTCCAACTTATTATTATAACTATTTCAAGTTTAACTAAATTTAAAAAAAAATATGTTGCTACATATTTGTATTGCAAGTCACAAGATTATACCTAGTGATAATTATCACTTTGGTATACATATCGAACTGAAAAGTTTTGAAGTTTCTCTTGTCGAAGAAGACAATTATGCTAAGGAGACAAATGCAATTCGAATAGGTGTTAAAATTTCAAATTTAGGAGAGTACATATTACTAAATTCTAATTTCTAGTGGGTTAGTTAGGTAGCAGTTATGAAAACGAAAATTGAGCATAGTTAACTAACTAGATTATTAGTGTATGCGTATTATAATGACAAGGCCATGTTCCCAATTCACACAATGCCAGAAATCAAAATATATGGAGAATGTGTGGATAAATGTTAAACATACAATATACACAATGCTAATTCAGAATAGAATTAGACTATGTGTTGTAGACTTGAAAAAAAACGTTGTTAAGAGATCAATAAATCTTGATCATCATGTCATTCATATGTTAATATTACATGAAGTTTAACTTTTGTAAGTTTTACAAATGTTTTATTAAATTTTAAGTGATTCTTCTAATTATTAATGTTTCTTTCTAGAAATTTTCCTATTTCTAAACTAAATTTTTTAAACTTTGGATTTCTTTGAAAGTTTAAAAATTGAAGTTATTTCAGGTTGTACAAGGAAGTAAAAAATTTCAAATTTTTGGCACGTTAATGAATTTTTACTCTTATTTCATTTAATGGCCCTCGACTCTTTTTTTTTGTGGTGAATTAAAAGGAATTTAAATCATGACATACGTAGATATAAAATATCTCCATATTAAAAGAGTATTAACTAATTAAATCTAGAACACTTGAAAGTTAATCTACTTTTTATGCTACTACATATACATTTAATTAATATCAACAATTAATAAGCGTTTTTCATTAAGTTTAATTTAATAATTAATGTACAACATATGTTGCACGGTGTAATAAATTTACTCTACTTTTAAATGAAAGAATTACAAGTTTAATATCTGAATTAAAATTTATCTTTTATAAAAGAAAACTTGCAATAAAATGAAACATTTTATGATATTATTCAAAACTTCAATGCTTTACATCCAATTATTTTTGTAATAATTGCTTAAGAACTCTTAAACTGTTTTTTTATTAGCGAAAACAAACAATTTCATAAAAGTTCGGTCTGAAACACCGAAATTCTAAAAATATCAAACGGGATTCGAGTAGTAGGTGTGAGTACACGATGGTTAGCTAAAACCATTCAGTTTCGCTCTCGTTTATATTCTTAAAGATCTAAATTAGCTACACTTATATCCAATCGTAACTTTATAAATCTATCAAGTATTGTAGTATTAGTAAACTAATACGAACAAACTTTAAATTATGCAACTTTTTTTCTGGAAAATTTTATAAATTTTATAACCGATAACATTGGCAATTGTTAACAACTCGGAAAAATAGATAAAAATCACGAACAAGGTGTACGTAATTCAACTTTAATATAATACATAAAGTGAATCACGTTATATGTACGTCGTAATTTAATTTGCTTGAAAGTTTTGCCAAATCGTTTGCATATCGACACGCAGCATTCAGACAAATCTCGTTAACACAAACATTCCATAGCTTTTCGTAATTTTAGTCATAGTTTTACTATGTGTTTACAATGTAACCATTTAAAGTTCGTTCACGTCTCAATCTTACATCAATATTTACGTTTTTATCATGAATTATTATCATGATAAATCCATATTAGATAATTAATTAAGAATTATTTGTATTTATTGATATACACATGATTTGCATTATGACTAAATTTATTAAACTAAGGACAGAAAAAGAAACAAACAAATTAACATCACTCTTCTCTTGCATAATCTGTCTGAAAACAGCGTGTAAACTGACAACAGAAATTTTTATTTCGACTTTGGGAGACGCACGAAAATAAAATGCGAGATATCTACAACTACATATCAGTTATATCACCTTGTAAACTACTACACTAAATTTTAAAACCACGAGGTTTAAATTTGACAAAATATTAGAAGCAATAAATGAAATATGTATCTATTATCATAAAAATTGCAAAAAAAAAACATCATAAAGTTATGTATATCAAAAGCTAGTTAGTTGTTAAGTTATATTTACGTCAATAAATATAAGGAGTTAAAGTAATAATTTAAAACAAAACTCCCAACAATTCGAAATAAATATATGCCAAAAGTTTGTATGTACGTGGAAACGACTTGTTGCTGATAAGATAAGAGAAAAATATTATAACAAGAGACTACAAAAATGATATAAATTTAAATATGGAAATAATAGTGAAGCTATTCTTTTCAAATTCTCTACTAAATTAATTTATGTTGAAATAATTCATTTTTTATATTACGCCGTATACTAAGAGTGCTTATGCATACAAGTTACAACACTAATTATACTACATGTTGTAATTTCATTATCAATGTTATAATCCCAAAATTATGTCCTGATATGCCATGCAATTATAAAGTTTATATTTATTATTAGTAAACAAATATTGCGCATCCAAATATTTTGATTCAATTTTAGCATCTTGCCCCCAGATATTTAAAGAATAAATTTTTCCCTAAAACAAAAAGTTTTCTATTACATAATTAAGAAGAATTACCATGTTTAAACAACAAATATTTATGAAATGAAAAACAAGAAAAACAAAAGAAAGACATTTTGAAATATTCCAACGCCCCCTGGCGAGTAACTAGCCAAAACAGGATAAATTCTGTGGGTCAAATTGGACTCTCGATCTATATCCTCTCTCGCCAAGGAAAAAAACGTGGTCGCACACACATTCTCGAATATTACATGGAATTGGTGCGCAATTTGTTATCAACATTAAACAACACAAGCATGAGTTTTCTTCAACTCAGCGATAACATTAGGAATCCACTCACCCGATGATCCCTGGGCCATAGTCAAAATCTATACGGCGCCAAGGTGCTCCCCCAAACTCCTTAAGCAAATCGTTGGGGGATCGTGTCCACACACCGCTGCCTCCTCCAGGTCTTAAAGTCGCCCTATTCACCTCTAGCTTTCGACGACGTTGTTGCTGAACTGCAAAAGCGGTCTTTTCGCCGGCCATCGGAATTTTCCCATTGATGTAATTCGGGGTATTGGGTTGACCGCCCTCGCGATTGATAGAGTTGTTAATTGCCTCCAAACTGTCGCTGCCATCATTCGAATCTTTTACATTCATATTTTCAAACTCTGACTGTGTAGTTTGCCACAAGTGCAACCACAGTTCTTTAGCTGGTCCTTCCTGCTCGGGCTGGAAGTAGTACGGATCCATCAAATTACCACCGATCGTACTGTCTTATCGCCGCTGCACACACACTCGCTCGGGGCGGAATACGTGGGGCGCTGGATTTTTAGATTGTCCTCATGTGGGGGATGCGTTTGAACGTCGATGATGCTGTGATAAGATTGGCACGCCTTCAGCTTGTTCGTTGAGATACTCAATGCTCTTCCCTCGCACGCACATACACAACAGGCAATGTTGTGCCGAAAACTAGTTGAGAACTGGCTGCTGCGGTGTGACACCGGACTGACACAGCGCGCACAGGTGGCGACACACTAGGAGGACGCCATTTTATCGCCTAGCGCTATCGCGATGATTCCATGCACTAATTTCCAATTCGAAATTTGCGGACGATTTACTTGCTTTACGATACTTACACGAAGAACATGAATAAAAATCAAAGGGATTTCAGTTTTTGATGTTGCGAGAAATTCTATTTTAGGGATTATACGCCACCGCAAAACATTTAAGGACGAGAAAAATTCAAATGTCAATGATTTAAAATTTTGACATATTCTGACATTTAATTTTCCACATTGTTACCAACATAAATCAAAAAACGAAAGGTTATTAATTTTAAAGTTGTTCTTCATATTTTAATCATTAACAATATTTATAATGCGATTTAGAAATTATAAGATCACTAAACTCGTTATCTTTTAGTCATTTTCAAAATTTTGATACAATTTAAACATAGAATTTTAAGAATATTTTGACACAGGCAACCTTATTTACGAAAGTGTACTTTATGTTACATAATTTAGAAAATTTCTAATTTTCCCTAAAAATATTTTGGTTATAAAACTAATTCCTATGTAATTATTGCAATGATTTGTTTTATTTTAAAGTTTTGCAATTCTAAGTAAAACAAATAACAAGACACAAAGAATATTTGAATGTATCTAATAATTACAATAAAATATATAAATAAATAAATTTGAATGTCATTAATATTCAAATATCAGTCTTCTGAAGATATCTTCTAAAAGCAGACGATATCGAAATGTGTGATTATTCGCTAATTTAATCAGCGATAAGTTAAAATAAACCTGGTATACAATTTCCATTGTTATTGTCATCATATAAGACAAAATTTCCTATTGGACCTAAACAGTTGAAGGATAAAGTGCTTTGACTAACTCTTTCTTGTTTACTTTCCCCATAGCATTTTTATCCAACATATGCAAAATTTTAAACTCTCTAGGTACAGCATATCTAGGCATTTTGGTCGATGCGAATTCTTTAAATTCGTCTAACTCCATGCTTTCGTTTTTCTTAAGAACAATTACCGCCACTACCCTATCCCCAAGAGTTTCATCCTTTACTCCGATAACTGATGCTTCTGCAATTTTAGGATGTCCTAATAAATTCGTCTCAATCTCAAGAGCACTAACTTTATAACCGCCAGTTTTCAATATGTCAACACTAGTTCTGCCAAGCATTTTAAACAATTGCTTTGAAACATCGAATCTAGCTAAATCCCCAGTTTTAAACCATCCATCTTGTGTAAATTCCTTTTGTGTAGCATGAGGACGATTGAAATATTCTTTGAAAACATTATCGCCTTTAACATGTAATTCTCCAATTGGATCAGTGTATAGACAATGATTATCTATAATCACATTGCCATTTGTGTTAGCTACTTCAATGAGAGTTTTAAAATTATCATCTCCAGCTGGTTTTGCAAGTCTTACAGTGACTCCAGGGAGTGGTAATCCTACAAATCCAGGTATTCTTTCACCATCGTAAGAATTTGAAAGACACATGCCGATTTCAGTCATGCCGAATCTTTCTAAAAGACGATGTCCACTGATTTCTTGCCATTTTTCATAAATTGGAGTAGGTAATGGTGCGCTACCACAAACCATAAGTCGGATTTTTGTCTGAAGGGTTTGTTTAATGTATTCGCACATTTTACTATCTTGAGCAAAAAGTTTCTTATGTTCGTCGATGAGTTTTGCGTAGATTGTGGGAACAGCCATGAAGATTGATACTCGATCTACTGATTTTTCATTCACTCCTAATAAATGAGCCCAAACATTATTCTTATCAAATTTAGGAATCATATTTATCCTTGCTCCACAATATAATGGACATAACATTGCATTAACTATGCCATGAATATGATGTAATGGAAGGCAATGCAAAATTGTATCGCTTTCAGTCCATTTCCATGCATCAATTAACGTGGATATTTGTGTAATTAAATTTTTATGTGATAATACAACACCTGAAATATTCAAAACACAATACTTTAATAATCACCAATAACTATTGTAAATTTACCTTTGGGATTACCAGTTGTACCACTTGTATATAAAATCATTGCATTAGATCGATTATAAAAGTCTTTCGAAAGCCCAGCTTCAGTATCAATTTTCTTTGTTGGATTCATTTGAGTTGCATTATGTCGTAACTTATCATCAAGCACTAACAATTCCTTATTACAATTCCTAGCTACACGATACATCACCTCTTTATATTCAGGAGTACAAACAAGCAGTTTTGCATTGCTGTCATTACAATAATATTCTAAAAGGTTTTGTGGATGAAGGACACTTAAGGGCACAGCTAAAATAAAAAAATAATTAATAAAAATATCAAGAGTTAAATTTACAATTAAAATTTATATACCAATTTGACCAGACATCCAAATTGCCCATTGAGTCAACACATAATTTGCATCGTTTGGACACAGGAACAAAATACGTTCACTATTTTTTCTCCCAACATTATAAGTAATATCATTGCATAATTCTTTTGCTCCAAGAAAGAGATTTCCATAAGTATAAGTTCCCAAACTGTCTCGAAGTGCAATTCTATCTGTGTAATTTGAAGCTTTACGAAATACTGGAATCACATCTTGGGTCATAGATTTTGGCAAAGGGCTGCTCACAATGCTTTGATTTCGAACACAATGTGCTGTTTTATTTGATGAAGATCTAATTGCTTTTAATATTGAAGACATTATTCATCTAAAAAACAATCATTAGTAAACACAAACAAGATTATAAATAAATTAAAATAATAATTACAAATATTATCAAAATAAACTGGTATAATATAATTTATTATTGTGGTGTGAAGTCAGAGATACGATCAATTGATAATCACAGCATTCTAATTAAGATTTAGCTTAAAATCAATAGAGAAACAACTTAGAATTTACAAGATTGATAAGACTCGATGTTCTAATAAGACAGATTATGTTTTGAGTTTTCAACAAGTTTATAAGCGTGTGATTGCAACGACGTTTCTGATTCAACTAAATGTCGTCATTGACAAACGAAAGTAAACAAGCTTGCCAAAAACATAAACCAAATGTTGTTAATGTTATTAATTCGGTTCATTATAATTATCAATAATTATGCATTTGAAAATCTGAAGGAGTAGTAAAAGTTGCAAGATCTAAAATGTGAACAGGAAGATTACTAAGTTGATTATTTAAGTATTATGTATTGTTTATTTACTTCCGAGTTTTTAACGTTCTTAAATAAATATTCCGGATGCAAATTGGTAATGTTATGTGTAAACACAGATGAAGGTGAACTTGTTGCAAGATTGTTGCTAATCTGACACTGATAAACTTGAGAAATCTTACTTTCAGTTTGCTTCTAAAGCTTTTATTTATGCTGGATTGAAATGTAATGTTTATACTAGTTTATACTTTAAATATACCTATGAAAATGCAAATTAAATGACGATAATAACTTGCGGCAGGGCCAAACTTATGATTCGAGGTTACAGGAGGCCAAATTGAACTTTTTTTATTGGCATACAGTATTTCACTGCAGGATTTAAATGCAGGAAGGTTTATAGCAGTTTATAGCTAACGATCACTTACGCAACAAAAAATTCATGACTTCCATATATAAACATTACAAACATATTTAACTAGCAATGGCGCCGGATATTTATATCTACTTTAAGTTTTAATTTTAAAATGTATTTAATGTTTGTACTTACATGTATTTAATTGTTTTGTAAATAAAAACTTTTTTGGAAAAGTTACACTTTTCTATTACTTATCACAAACTGTTTGAGTAGTCTGGGATTTTTAATGTCTAATGATGTATTAATAACACTTATAATTAATATGTCAATTCAAAATTCCCATTGTATATTGTTTGTACAAAAATACCTTTTTAAAATTATCATTAATACAATAGACATTTAAATTTCTAATTAGTTATGCCTGTTTTACGTCATGAAACTTTTTAATTACTTGCACTTTACTTTATTAATTTTTTCAGTAATACAGATATCAACAAGGAGAAAACTTGCTGCTAACTTTTTACCAGCAAATAATGATAATGGCAAAATAGAATATGAACGATTAAATTGTCCCGTCTGTCCTTGTACACGTTCCCAATATAAAAAATCGCGCAAATTTACACTACTCGTCTTATGTATTATTTATACTTCCACTTCTCTACTTTTTATTATTTTTATATACTGCTATACAAAAAACTTTACTTCACAAAATATTACAAAAGCCTTAAAACTTAATTTTTGAAATATCACAAAACTAAATTCACATTTCACACATGACAAAATTTTAAAGTTTTCAACTATTCCACATGCATTTCCTGAATTATTTCTGCTACAAATTTACTATGACGAATGTTATCGCTCAACTATGAATAACTTGGAATGGTAACGTATGTACTAACAGATATAATAAATAGTAACTATGTCCTTATCAAATTACTCGTCATATAACTTGATATGGCATATACATATGAAATTTACAATTTATACGCAACTTCTTATCTATGTAAAGTTATGAAATTTTCATTGTAGGAGTGAATCTTGTAATATTAAACCATGTAGCTGGTTCTAAATTTAAACTAAAACCTTCAAAATGATATATAAATTCTTCGTCCTGCTCGTGTACTTGAATTTGCGTCTATATTTGCGTTTCGGACCAAATAACAATTTACCACTCGTGTCATTTGCGTCCGAGTTGTTTTCATATACAATTTTCATGTTTATGTGATGCTAATTGTGGGATGACTATGTACATATTTAAGTTAAGCATAATACTTTCGCGTTTGAATTCAAGGGCTAATTAAATATTTGGCAATGTTCAACTTGTTCAGTAATAAACAACATTGCAGTCGAATGTGCTTTGCACTTTAATGATTCTCACGTGAAGACAGTCACACGTTCCTTATATATTTCACGTGGCTTTTATGCGAATTTTTATTATCTGGTTTCAAAAACTTTTTGATTTTTTGCAACGCAAAATCTAAATATGTATTACTATTGTGTTATTATCAGTTTTGTTTTGTAAGTTTTTATACCCATTACAATGTGATAATAACAAAGTTCAATTTTAATAGTTTCAATGAACCATTTTATTATTATAATCGATAAGTACAATCTATAAATATATATAATATAAAAAGCGTAATAAATAATCAATTAAATTATCATTTTAACATAGAGGAATGACTTAATAAAATTCTTACTTAACATAATTAAAGCTTATAAATAAGTCCTTGTCAATAAATAAGAAAAATACAATAATAATTGATATAAACACTAAATATATTGCAGTGTCAATGTTTAAAAACTTCCATGCTTCATGTTATCATTAATTAACGTTGCATAGCATGTACTTGTTCCTTCACTTCCTCAATCTGTTGACATGCTCTTAACAGATTATCCTGCTGAGTATTTAATGTCCCAAGAAGTGCATTAAGTTTCTTCAGATTATTGTCAGTATTCTCAATAGCATGTTCCTGCAGTGCAAAATTTCTCGCTGTATGCATTAGAATCTAAAAATACCATAAATTATTTCTACGCTTACAACAAAAGTACATATATATCAGTTGTATTAGTACCTTATACAATAAACTATTAATTAATTTAATACAGACCTCATTTGATTTAGATCCTCGAACAATTTGTCTCACAAGAGAAGCTACGTAGTTAACATTCACTTGTACACGATCAGCAAGCCTCATTTTAGAGTCTGCAAATAAAGAACGTGCACTTGTACTGCTTGCCGACGTCATTATGTTAAAAATATAACTGTATTCGTTATTAAACAACGTAATCTATAATGTTTATATTATTAATTTAAATTAAATGGGTAGAAATCACTGGAGCACACATGTACAGGGATAAATTGTAGATGTGTGTGTTTTAAGGCGCGTTCCACCCATTAAAGGTTACAAAAGTGTGAATTATTTTCATAAAAGATTTTAGTCAAAATCATGTTTTAGATAGAAATATGTTACTTTAATATTAATTATAATTTGTAAAATGTAATATTGTCTAATTTGTTTTTAATTTTTGGTTGGATATTTAAAGTTTAAAATGATGTTTACACTGAAAGTTTGTTTTATTCCATACCTAAAGTGTACTGAAGCCTTACGCTAAAACTTTAGCGTTTCATTCCTTGATGGCGGTTACGGTACTAAAATCTAGTTTTTGAAATTAATTTGAATTTTAAAAATTATTTATGAAATAAATAATTATTTAAGACATTACACAGTTAAATTAAAACAAAACCATTTTGTAATAATTGTAAAACATGAAAATAAATAAATCTAAAAATATATTGTTATATTAGTGATTATATCGCAAAGTACAATAATTTCTCAATAGATAATATGTTTAGCACAATTATTTCTTAGTTATATATTTATACGGATGTTTAGCTTGTTATATGACAATTTCAACGTTTCCAATTATGCATTTCGATATTTTTATGCAGGCACTCTTGCTATTATTCCGCATTATCGACAAATGCTAGTTTTTGCGCACATTTTTTCGCATGATGTAAGAACGAAAGTTTTACTAACGACGATGGCACAAATGAACCGAGTCGAACAAGCTTTGGATATTACAAATTTCTTTTCTATTTCACTGAACCAAGTTGAAATATAACGAGTTATTTGTTGTTTACTTATCCAGAGAGTTAGTTACACAAAAAACGTTGGATAAATCAGTAGGAGCGAATAAATTGTTTGAAACAATGAAAGAAATCTAAATCACTTACGTCGTTTAAATATTTGAATAATTTGTAAAATTATAAAAATAGGTTGTTTTTGTTTATTTACAAAATCTAGTTTATATAATTGTTTGATTGTACAATTATTGATAAATTATTGTTATGTTTTTTATTGAGTGGAAATAATGCTTTAGTTTCAAGTAGATGTTATTAAATTGTATAATATACGTAATCATGTTAAATCATGTTAAAAAATGAATTTAGTGAAATGCAAAATTAGTGTAACTACAAATTTTATGGGTTTTGTTATTACATCAACAAATAAATGGTTGATTTTACAATAGCATATTAAGTTGTTAAAATAAAATAGAAAAGAAATGAATTTCATAAGGTTGTAAAGGAGAGTTACTGAGATTGGGCCAGTAACATATTTTTAAGTTGGCGAAAAGAATAATAAGCAGCCCATTTTGGGCAAAAGGTCTTTATTTCAATTTATTAAAATTTTTATTAACTTAACATATCAATTTACTAAATAATTATAACTTTGTCGCAAATTAAACCGTTGTAATTATCACCAAAGAGATTTATTACAAAATTCACAACAGAACTATACAATTACCATATTAATTGACATATCAAATTGCAATAACAACATTTAATTATATCTTACAGACCAATTATTAAATTCAATTATTACAAGAATTACACACTTTGGGCGTTCCTTTTCCACTTGTACCCATATTTTATCTCCATAAAAAATCTTAATCTCTTCTCTTCATATTTATTAAAATTTTCGTTTCATTATCGTAAATGAATTTCATGTGTAAATTAATAAGCACGATATGTAGAGGTCACTTGTCGATTTTGAACGATATTGATTTTTTCTTTGGCGAATTTAACCATGACCCAAAGACACACAGAATAATATGCAAAGAGTCACAAGAAGCAATCAATCGTCGGCGTCATCATCATCATCATCGACGCGTCAGCTTCCAATCGGAAATCTTGATCTTGAATGAGCAATATTGCTAATAATAATAATATTCCATTTTATTCCTTCAGCTTGCAGCTTTATTTTACTGATTGCTATCTTTCTAGAAGATGAGTTTATTTGTTTAATCAAATCGCATTAGTGTTTGTGACCCCGAACACTGATGGATTTTATTAGATGTTTCTTTTAACCACAAGCTGCGAATTGAAATTGAATGAGATTGTGCGATGAGAGACGAGGACATGGAAATAAATTCATCCTTCTACAATTATGATAATTGTTTTTAATTGTTTAATTTTATTATGTGATATTTCTATTTTGTTTATTGTGTTGTGATATGATTAATTTTGTTATTAGTTTATTGTTTGTTTTGTTAGGCTTTCAAGGATTTTATTTTAAATTGGAAAAGTTTTAATTTTCTTGGATTATTTCTGTAATAAATTTATTATTTAATATATTAATATGTACTTCAATTTATTTGAATTATTTTTACTTGTCATATTTCATTGATACTTTCAAGATTCTTCAATGATAAATATGTTGTATTAAATAAATAGCTTGTTTATTTTGTTTGTTATTAACATTTAATGTGCATTTGTAAGTGCTATAAGTTAAACTAACAACTTTTAACATTTTTGATTTTGATGGGATGACAAATGACTTGTAGCTTCTTTAAAATTAATAATTTTGCTTTTATTATTTATTGTTCATTAACAAATTACCATTACTTTGCGTATTTTTTAAATTTAAAAATGTTTTATTTATTTTTATTTAAGAATAAAAGAAATGTCTGTAAAACAATTGAACGATTTTTGTTTCAGTTCGGTTCGACAAAATGGAGGAGTTAGCAACGACTAAGAAAAACTATGTAGTCCTTTCCTATCTTTATAGAATATTTCAAATTACTATATTAAAGAAGTTATTTATGTAGGTAAAGCCACTATTATTTGGTATATGGATAATAAAAAAAAGATCATAGTTTAAATGGAAAATTATAGCCACAAAATGTAGTTCAAGAAAATCGCGTTTAGTTAGTCGCGACTAAAAATTAATAGATAAATTTAACACATAAATTTATAATTTTCTAATAGTTTAAGGACAAATTACAAGACATAAAAATAAAAATTTGATAGGTTTTAACCAATAGCAATAAACAAAAAAACAAATCGTGAAGAACAATAAACTAAAAGTAAAAACAAAAGAATTTGCTAATGTAATTATAATAAAGTGTCAGAATGATGATCAAAGTCACGTCAATCGATTGTAAATTCCAACTTGTATAATTAATTGATTTGATTGATTTATTAATCGACAGAAACCGGAAAGGTTTTGACCTATTTCCTTTACTTGTTATTTTTTACCAATAAAACAAAAATTTTTAATAAATTCTCTGAAAATTATAATTAATTTAATTACTTACAAATTTTATTTTTTATTTAATTATTTTATACTTTAATGGATGTTTTTACATCCAAAATTTTATTATTCTTTAATTTAAAGATTTTTAAAAAATTTGTTTTTCTCACAACTGAAATAAAAACCTTGTCAAGTTGTACAAAACCTTTAAATGAAATAAACAAATAAAATGCAATTTATGCAGGTTTTAAATTTTATTTTATTGTGAGTTACAATTACCAGAAGTTGAGTACACTTGTATCTGTCATGTAAAAAGTGTTTTCAAGCAATTCCTGGACGAAATAATTTACGACATCGTTCTGTTTGTGCGTTTGGGCAATTTCATCGTTGATTTTTTCCATTTCGAGCTGTGCAAGAAAGAGTTTCGCGTAATAATAATTTAGCAATGCTCGTTTATTTTGCGAAAAGTGTGGGTTTTATTAGCACATGTGATGTTAAGGTCATTTTGTCATTGTCGTTAACAGAGATATACGCAATGGATGTGTTCAATTTCATTATTTCCTTCCTTCCTTAAATTCTTATCTTGATTTAATTTTATTTTTTACAGTATTTTTAATAAATGAATATTGGCTTGCTTTTAATTTTTATTCTGTTGGAATTTCAATTTCAATTCCATTCTCTTTTCTTTCATTTTTAATCAGATAATTTAACATTACAAATGTTCAAAGAATAAAATGTTCTTCATCTTGAAATTCATCTTCATGTTTTTAGATTATTTTTGATTATTTTTCAAATTGAATACTAACAATAGAATAAATGATTGATTGCAAAAATTGTTGAAACTGATCTGAAATGGCAATGAAAGTTTAAATGCACTTCTCTTTCGTTCGTTTTTATTTCTGTCAGAAGGAATTTAAAAGAAAATAAGGTTTGGTCTAATTCAATAGACAAAACAAATCAATTATCCAGTAAATACCAAGAATACATGAAAACAAAACAATAAGATCAGAATCGGGTTAATAATTAGACTAAGTGAGTTTTAGCCTTAAGGCTTTACGTTTTGGGAGCTTAGGGCATAATGTGGCCCTGTATAAAAATATTTTAATATACCTGAATCGGTAGATTATTTTTTGAAAACGAAAACAAATTGGGTGGGCTTGAAACAACGAAAAATGTTAATTAAATAATTTTGAATTCAATTCAAGTCAGTGGAACAGTATTAATTTCTATTTAAAATTTCTTGGTATTTTAATTCTTTCTTTCTTGTTGATTAACTTAATTATAGGTTACCTTTTCATGCCTTTTCAATTATTGAAATATTCAAATTTATAAATTGATATTTTTCGTAAATGATTTTGTTCATTTAAGTTTAGTATAAATAATTATATGGTTTTATTATTTATTATAACTACTGCACAATTTATATAAAATAATACAGAAAGATTAATTGTAAATAATAATCGAAGGAAAGAAATGAAAAAATAAGAACAAATGGATATTTTTATAACAATTGAATTGAAATATTAAGTACAATATCTTTATTAGATTGTAAAACGTTAAATTTATTATTATTTAAATAACTTTCAATTTATTCAAGTTCCTAGTTGATTTGTTTAATAAAATTGCATGCAAGCATTTTATACAGTTTTTATTTTCTTGTTTAATTTATTTGTTAATATAATAAAAGTGGAAATTTTAAATAAATTATAAAAGTAATATCTATGAATATTGCATGTTTCCTTATATTATTTTAATTATATGCTTTGTCTATCTAAATATAACATTTAAATAATGTTTAGAGTTTATTATTTTAATACTTCCTTTTCGTTTAAATATAAATTACAGTACAGTGCCTATATAACAAGGGTTCGTAACCCACGTGATCTAATTGTACAGTTCTGTCAAGAGCGATGGTCAAACACAAAGGACTATAAGAAGGACACAATAATTATATAGTTAGCAATTTAGGATGTTTATTGATTCTTTTCAGTTAGTTTATGTTTAATTTAAAAACCGGAAAAACTATTCTTATTGTATAAATTACAATAAACATAATGTATAATGCAGTAAAATGTTTGTAAACAAATAGTAGCAATATGTACAATAATCATGAAATCATAATAATTTGTATTTTTATAATTACTGTCTGTATGTATACTGTACATATTTGTGTAATTTGTAGTTGCAATTGTTATAATTATTATTAAGACATGCATACGGAAGTGTCAATTAGTCTTTTACACGTCTCTTTCAATTTAAATTTAAAATTAGTTGCAATAAAGTGAAACTAGACAATTCCCAATTTTATTGTTTTTAATTTTAATTTGGCAAATTTTTGCACGAATTTTTATTATTTAATTAATTAATAATTTTTTTTCTCAATCTTGGAATAATTAGTGTTAAATTTTATTAATTAGAAGTGAAAATTTTATTATAAGTTGTTATATATTTATTATGTTTTAATATTATTTGAATAATTTCAGCTAATTTCCATTTATGTATATCGGTCTGAATTATTATTGATACACTTACTTAAGTTTAGAATGGGTTTAATTTACAATAAGAATTGCAAACTACAAAACGAAAAATGTACGTTTCTAAATAAATAATAAAATATAAAAATTATAAAATTACTTCAATTAAATGAAACAAATTGTAAATTTTGGTGTAAGAATTAGATAGACATCGAGTCTTCAGTCGACAATTTATTTGACCCTGACATCATGACGTCATTGACCATAACCCCGTACAGATATAAATTTATTTCTCCATATTACAGAAGGAAATTTGCATATGCGATGAGTTTATATATTTATTCTTTGAGTATAGCTCCTTCTTAATTTCTCACTGCCTCCACACGACACGTAAATAGATAGCCATCGAATTATAATGAGAATCATCTAACGAGCTTGTTTCTAGATTGTTTTATCAACTACTTCTTTCAATTCATATCAATTAACTTTTTATTTTTGTTGTTGACTTGTTTTTTCTTTTGTTTGTTTATTTTGATCAACCTTTAGATTAGCTAATGGATTGATTATCTAATAATTTAAATTGTAAAATAAAAATTAAATAACAATAGCTTAAAATATTAGAAATTTTAAATAAACTTAAAAAAATTTTTTTTTAACGGAAATTGTTAGCATTTCTATTACATCTTGTAATATGTGTAATTCTATGATGTAAAAATTTAAGAATACTATAAGATATTTGTATTAACAATAATAAATGTTTGTTTATATTATTATTAATTAACCACTTGCAGACTTAATGTTAACACGTTTTTCTACTCAAAGATGATTCCACGAATTGTTGAGACCTTATTGACTCCCATTAATAATAAATTGAATAAATTGAAATCTAACAATAGTTTCGTTGTTCGTGACATTAGTTGATTTGCGTTTCAACAAACAATTAATCTTCACTTTTAAGGAACAAAAAAGTGACAAAGTTTCTTGTAAATTCTACTGAAAGATGTTTCATTATAAGTTTTTGATTTTTTTTTGGTGAAAATTATAATTTATTAATAAATTTTCTATTTAAAATATGTTTGAGAATATCCAATTACAGGAATTTGTAAAAAGTTACTCAAGATTTAATATTAATTAAAATTAAATATCAAGAAACAATAAATTACTTTAAATTGATTTTAAATTAAAATTCATTGAATAATTCAATTCCATTAAATTTACAATATGGCGCCAGCGCCATATTGCATTTGTTTTCCGCAGGATATTGTCATGTCATAGTGAGCAAGCATGTACAGCAACCACCAAAATTTTTCCAGAATAAAAGAAAAAAAATTAGAAAATTAATTGCGCTTTAAAATTAAGAAAGACATAGATAGATATACATATTTTAAAAGGCTTAAAAATAAATAAGAAGAAAGGAAAAATACTCTTAAGAGTTGAATGAATGGATGTCTTCTTCGTGGTCCAAGAAAAGGTTAAAAGACACACAAATTTTAACTACGTGTGGTCACTACTTGACATATTTCATTAATAGTTGTAAATCATGTCCGAAAATGTAATATTCTTGCGTGTCGGATAAGATTTGCACTCGGCAGGGGATCCCAAGTGGAAATTAAGCCGACCACGTTGTTCCAAAAAGAAAACTCGCGAATTTCAAATACAATCAAGTTTTTAAGAAGTTAGTAAGATATTTATAATAAAAAGTCTTATATAACAAGAAAGACACTATAGATGTACCAAATTTCTTAAAGTTGAAATTTAGTAAGCTTGTAGACTTGTTGAACTTCCAATATTCACAAGTGGACACGATTGGTATTCATATCGCGTTAGTTATAGCCGGTGACATTTCCACTGGTCAGCGATAAGGTCACGGCCAATAATAAGCCTCGCAGCTTGCGTGACATCTTCGAAGATGTGGTTCTCTCGCAGGTGCTAAACGTCAAACCTTCGCTTGATGTACAACTATCTCAATACCATTGAATTATCCTATCCTATGTAATCTCTTCCTTTCGTTTTTTATTTTATTTTATTACTACAACGAGTTGCTCAAAATTTATTATCCAAATTCGTTGCATTGAACTTCAGGGATATCATTACCTACACTGGGAACCGAAAGGTTTGAATGGATTTCATTCATTCATGATATGCTGGAAACTCATTGGAATAAATTCGTTGGATGTAGATGCAATCTGCGTAATTATGAAACCTGAAAAATGCGAATGGAAACATCTGAAGGCATGCGAATTGCTTTGCCTTGCAGATATTTAAATGTTAGAAGATCGTAATAAATTTCTCGCGCTGCAGGAGGACTTTTGGCTTCTTGACACCAAACGAAATAAAGAAATGCCAGAAACAAAGTGGCTAATTTTATATGCTATAAAGAAACGTCATTTGTTTTCATTCAGAAACAAAGTTATGAAAATAAAATTTAAAAAGAATTGGTTTTTAGTTTTAAATTCTTTTTAAATTAATAAAATTACAGGAAATTTTAACATATTATTCTCAAAATAAATATTAATAATTAATAAATAATAAATTTTAAAATATAAATTAAATTACAATTAGTTTTAATTAGTTTTTTTAAATAAAATCAAATTGTAGTGATTAATTTAATTCAAATGTTTCTTTTGTTTTCAAAGATTGGCAACCATGTTGAAAGGACCAATCAGAGCAGTCTTCGTGTCAGCCGCAGCATTTGTTTCAAGAAGATGGAGAGGGTACTCCTGCTGTAAGAAGACATATTCCAATTTTTCAATAATTAAAATTAGTGTAATAACATATAAAAAGTGTTGTGAACTTAAAAAAATCTGTTGAATGAACAAATACAAGGTAAGTACTTGTTATTTTAATAAGAATTACATGCGTTAATGTTTTTTCAATGTAATAATTTACATAATTCGATCGTAGGAAAACGGCGCTGGTGTATCAATCAGTTTTCTTTATAACAAGATGGCCACTAGATATTTCCCACTGCACATTTAACTAACTTCATTGGAATATCAATATATTAAGTGAGTAATTCTCAATTTTAATATCTCGATTGGATTTTGTCATCAAATCCATTGTAATTCTAATTAAAGCAGTATTTTTACCTGTTTATTATTTCTTTGTAATTATTCGTCTTTTAGTTGTGTCGTATTTAAGCAAAAACATGAATGATATCAGGTTTGACTCGTAAAATCGCAAAAGCTCAAGTTTTCATGCAAATTTTATACATAAATAAACAAGTTATGTATTATTACATCTCAAGAATTGATGCGAAAATATATTTCAAGATGAGTATCATTACTCATTCATCTAAAAAGATGAATACTTACAGTATTTCCTCGTTTCGTCAAAAAGAATATTTTAAAATATTCAATGAGTAATAAGTTTGCTGGAATATTGTCGTCATAATGTCTGTTAAAGTTCTAAACTTGCTATTAGTTACTAAGAACATTTTTTAGTTTTTTGTAAATTTTACATAAATAATGACGAGTCGAAAAAAAAAAACAAGTGTCATTGCAGACAGCTAGACGCTATATTTTTAATAATGTGTGAATTCATTAAAAATTTTATGAAAAGTAGGTGCTAAGAGGTTCAAAAGTCAATTCCACACACAAATATTTTAAGCAATCATAAACAATAATAATAAGTGATTTCTAAATTATTTTATTATTAAAATAGAGGAATAACAAACAAATAGATTTGTAAATTCCTCACAATTGCAATTTCTCAATTTTTTTTTATTGCGTTATTATTACTTTATTAGTCAGAACTAATGAGACATTGACATCTTAATTAATTTTATCAAACTTTTTTGTAATTAATTGATGATTTATAATATGAAATTATGGGTAATTTATAATCCGTGAAAAATATGTTTTATAGTTTTATTATAAATAACATTGTCTTTGTTATTGTTTTTCTCATTAGGTATTTTTATCTTTTCGATTGTCAATTATTTACGAATTAAATTTACGAGTTCTTATTAAGCTAATTGCACATCTATAAAATCTCTCTCGTTGTTAATTTTAGTTATTTTGAAGGAAAACAATAATTCATAAATACATAAAAATTACTCATGATTATAACAAGTTCATTAGCATCTTTTAGTTGGGAAGATTTTTTCTTTTGTTTTTCTTTTTTGGGAAGAGGAATATTTAGAAGTTAAAAAATTTAAAAAGTCATTGACGTTACCAGGTACCTGAAGCTTTTAAAAATTAAAAATTGATTTTTGTTTGTTTAATTTGATTAGATTACTTTAATCCTTTTGATATTAGGAGATAAAAATCTTTGGTAAAAAATTAATTTAAATCAAATAAACAAATTTTGATTGTGAAATTTTTTATAATATGCGAATATAAATCTCCAAAATATATTAAACCATAAACAATTTTTTATTTATATTGTTTTTTTTTTAATAATAAATTTTTATAACTCAATTATTCTTTATTATAAGAGAAATGGAAATTTAACATTTTATAGAATTAGAACATAGAAGTGAAATGAAATCATGTCCATAATGAATTATGATCTGTCGCGATTTTTAATGGTCAATGTTTTCGTATTATTTATAACATATATCGCAGGATGACTGCATCTATATGAAGGCAGATGAAATACATTATTATTGGTTCCAAGGTTTTTCTCGGGGTTTTCAGAGTATTAATGAATCATCAAATCATAATAATCAAGGCATCTCAGACTTTGTGGCTTTTTGCTATAGTGAATAAATTTTAATGCAAATTAAAGAGCTGTTGGTTTCACCAGGTTTTAGAAGGATCCCAAAGGTTTATTATATCAATGAGCATTTGCAATTAATTAAATTAAATGGTTAATAAATCATTTTGGTAGTTTATCTACTTGTAGCTACTTCTAGTTATAAAGATTATTATAAAATTAATGTATAAAAAGTTTATTTATTTAATTTATTTTATGATTATTAGTTAAATCCACAAAAAATTCTAATTAAATTTTTCCTCGTACTTACCCTATGAACTTTTCATAAATTAATAATTTTTTATTCTTTTACATTTCGCAAGTTTAAATTTCATTCTCATATTTATTCGTGCATTAATAATGCAAATTGTGTGCAAATTGAAGTTATATAACATTAAGAAGGTGTCGCATCGCAATTTTTTGGCCAAAATAGAAAATACCTAGAATTCGCGAATATTTTGTTTCATAAATTACAAGTCGCGTGAGGTGCATACATAAAGGACAAATGTTTAACACCTGAGTTGAATGTATTCGAATGCAGGTGGGCGCAACTGTAAAATCGATGATTTATTAATGAATGGCTATGAGATTATTATTACTTTGCTTATATCTATATTCTTGTAACATTTCTTAATTACCTTTTTCACAGCTATTAAGTTATAATATCACTTGATATTTGGATTTTTGTTATATTTTCGTTCTCGTGAAGGTTCTCTTGTCAATTTCACAATTTGTTAAGTTTAATATACAGTTACATTGTGATTTTGATAAATTTGCGATATTGTCATCGGTTTATTATTTATTTATTTATTTATTTGTTTATTTTTAAATTAATTTTTATTCGGATTTATACAGTAAAACTTTGATAATCGGGAATTTTAAAAGGGAATCTCTCATTTTTCTGATTATGGTGGTTACACTGTATATTAAATAATAATTAATAAAACATCATTAATAATTAATATTAATATATTATTTTGGTTTATTAAACATATAAACTTGGTTTTATCGCTGAGTTAAAAGAAAGAGTGTTTTAATGTCATCTTTGAATTTGTTTAAGTTTATTGAAAACATCAACATTGCTGAATTTTAGTCGGGTTTGCGCGATGAAATTTATGAACATGATTAGTAATATTAAACGAGATGAAGTCGAGATAAGAATCTTGTTGTCAAGGAACGAGAGATTTTTGCTTCTTTTAGGCGTTCGCGTTTTATTATTCGTTTTATTTCTTTTTGAGGATTCATTCACTTTGTCTCTTGTTTTATTATAATGTATTCTTCAATTAAATAAATAGCGGTCGTTTATTTTAATCGTGGAAAATTTTTACATATGTGTAAAATAAATAAATAAATAAGTAGGAAATATTTAGATTTGTGTAATTATAATAATTACATGATGTTAATTTATAGGAAATTTTTATAAACAAAAAGTAAATACTTCTATCATTTATCAGTTCTTTATTTATTTAGTAATTTTTCTTGATATCCTATTGTTTTTAAATGTTGTTTATTGAAGGTCTTTAAACAATATTTAAATTTCGATAGTTTTTTTGTTTTTCCTTGGAATTCTTCTTAAGTTGGAAGTATTATATATCACAATCATTAAAATGTTATACAATAAAATACATTGTTTTAGGTATTTTTCAAAAATTTATCAAAATTAAGTAGCATGTGTAAGTATAAATAGAAAATAATGTCTGAGGTATATTTAGTTATTTCCTTAAGTAATAATTTACCAAATTTGCATTTAAAATAGTCAAGTAGCTTGCAAATGGTAATTTAAAATTAAACAAAAGTAGGTAATGAATGAATGGGTGACTAATTTTATGACCAAGAAATCGTATTCATTCATTAGTTGTCCTTTAATTTAACATTTCATGGATTTTATTTGCATGTTAGTCTTTTTTGTTTTAGTGTCAAAAATTTTAGTTTTTCTTCGAGTTCTAGTAATCTTGTACTTAATTGAAATTGCAAATATTGCAACATATTTATATTAAACCTGAGTAATAACAAGATCATTAACTAATTAATTATGAAATATTTTTTTATTTTTAATTTTTTTTTTTGGAAATAAGATTAATTAGGTATTGTTACATTAATAAATAATAATAATTTTATATTCTAAAATTTTTTTGAGCCTTAATTTCAATTAGGAACTTATAATATTTTATAATGTTTTAAGTTATAAAATTCTAGTGGCAAATAGCGCGTCTTTAGCATTGTGCTGCTGTGCATGAGAGTTGTTTACAAGTTTCGCCAGCGTTGTTATCAGCTCTTGTTATTGTTCTCGAACATTCTTCTACATTTTTTCGCAGAAGTACTGCGTAGTTGAAGACAATCTGCATTCAAGTACGCACGTATATTGTAATTTCCGCGTACAATTATTTAATAGTTTATTGAATTATATCAATTATTGGTTATTATAATTATAGTGTACAGTGTTAAATACATCATAGTAATTATTAAATTGAAGGTGTTTACAATAATTTTTGATAACAATTAGTTTAGCGTCTCGGCGCTGGTTTTCATTTTTTTCTTATTTACACAGTGTTATTGTTGCGCAATATAAATTGATACATTTGAATTAATATTTTTTAAATGTAATTTTTAGATTAATTTCTTAAATTAATTTAATTATTTACTTTGTTTCAGAAAACATGGGAAAATATCGCAAGTAACAAAATGGCGGATAAGTAAATACGCGTTATTCTCATAAGAGTCATAATTTTTTTGGGCAATATTTTAATTGTTTAGTTTATTGTTTCAGGTCTACAAGATTTTATCTGCTTTTTTCTTCACATCAAGGATTAGTGGTATTATTTTGTATCAATATAATATATGTTTCTGGTATAATATTCAGCTCCAAATCACTTTGTTCATGGGTTCAAATTGAAAGTATACACATAGTGTTAAATTAATTGCAGCTAAATATTATACACATTGTAACTCTTATCAAATATACTAATTATTCTTTCTATCTCTTTCAGAAATGGTTCAACAATTAAGTTCGCTATTAGTTTTGCTTAATCGTAAAAAATCGAAGGGAGTTGTGCAATGGCTTCTTTCACAATTCGGTATAAGATAGGGAAAGTTCGCGAGTGGAACCAGAAAAACCCAAAGGACCAAAGAACCAGGAAAGTGTTAAAAATTAAAATTAGGCAGTGTGTGCGGGAAATGTACATTTTATCGTCGTGCGTGGGAAATGTACAAACTCGAGTGCGCGATCGAAATTAATTAATAATAATAACGAAAAACCCGGATAGAATTAGACAAACAAAGAAATTCAAATTAGGGCAGTCGAAATGTGAATTGATAAATAAATCGGGCGTTACAAAGTGCGTGCGATTATTACCCCCAAAATGGAAGTGAATTATGGGGTTCGCGATGGTTCCAGCCAAGATGGACGGATGTCTTTCGAAACAATGTTCTACAAGCTTCCAGCGTGGGACAACGGGGGAATTATCCTGGAGACAAGACGCAAGAAAAGTCGTTGTCTTTGGGAGGCGAGTAAAGGTAAGGCACTGGTGGCAATGAGTGGCCTAGGTTATCGTAAATGTATCGTATTTGCGATAACTTTAGGTTGTGGAAAACTCAGCCCATGATTGTAAGTAGAAAAGGTATTTCTAGCAAAGGTAATAAACGGTTGCCGATTTGTGTCCCCGTGTCTTCAACACATCCCTTGCTTTTGTTCCAGGCCAGGATGTGGGTCCTTCGTAATTTTAGAGTCAAATCGTTTCGCGAGTAAATTTTTGTTCGTGTAGCAAAATGCTAAGTCGTTGTAATTTTAAAGTTTTTTTTATTTCTATCGTCATCGCGACTCCTTTTTTTGAATTAATGAAAATTGGAATTGTGCTGTATAGATGAAATTTAAATTTTATTTTTATTCTTCGATTTAATTACATTTATTAATTAATAATAATTATACTTCATATTATAATTCTACGTCACAATGTGTAAACACCCATGAACATTATGACTTAGAATATTTATAATATGATTTAATATTTAATTGTTTAAGTGACATTTTTATTTAAATAAAAAAGAAATTGTTGTATGTCTTTGTCTAGCAAATTTTGCATTTGAGTATATTTAATTAAATAAAAACAAATATTTAAATTTTTATCTATGCAACACAAATAAAACAATATCGTGCCGGGCGTTAAACAATGTAAATAATTTTTTATTTCTTCAATTTTATCTACTTAATTTATTTTGCTATCTATAATCGTATTTCACTAATTTCTTTGAATTCTTCGCTGGTAATATCAACCGCGTCGTGTATTTGTTTTCCCGCGCTTCCTAATTTCGCGTCCATAATTTGTATAATTTATTGTTTATGAACTTATTTGTGTATTTATGTATTTATATTTATGTATTTATGTGTGTATAGGGTTGGACCTGCAATTAAATCATCTGCGTATCGAAATTAGTTTAAAAGTATTAGCTAGGCACTAGGCAGGTAGATTATTTGCGCATAACTTAGCTTCGACTTTAGGTAGGCTACCTAAATCCCTTAATTAATTTTGTTTCAGGAAATTTATCTATGTCACTAACATAATTTTTTTCCACAGATGTAGAACTGCTGAAAATAATTTAATATCCTACTTGTAGGACAATCCATGTTTTATTTTTCTGTTAATTTCAAGCCTTTAGAATCAACAGTCAATAGATCCTTAAAACTTGACCGAGGATAAATTATCATTGGAAATACTATTAAGTAAGTGTGCGGTTGAAAATGTCAACCAATTGTTGTAAATATCCATTGTGTAAATGTTAACCTTACTCTCCTTATTCATTCAAACAATTACAAACTTTATACGTAAGCGCTAATTAGTTTCGAATTATTTTATTTTAATTCATTTGAAAGTTTAGCCATTTAATATTTAGTTTCTTAGGTAATATGTCTTAATTGATTTTAATCCGTAAATTCAGTCCATAAATTTTAATTTATAATAATTTAAAGTTGCACATTGTGTGAAGGAACCATTAAATAGGACGATTCATATACTATACTTATAATTGTTACACATTAGTTGATTGATAGACATGTGAATCTCAATTACAATGTCATAAAGCATTCTTAATTACTTCATTACCTTGTTTGCATATTGAGCAATAATACCCTTCAAAAATATATAGTGTTTTATTACTTTAATCGTAATAAAACTGAAATTAGTCTCGAAATAAATTTAAATATATAGGTTATGCACTATAAACTAATTTTAATCTATTATAAAAAAATAATAAGAAAGGAATTGCCAAGGTAAAGAGTTTTCCCATAAATTAGCAAGTTTACGATATGTTTTCACAGGGTTTACTTGACTGAATTCTAACAATTAATAAATTAAATAGCAAACAGCATGAGGCGGTGATAGCGGCGCGCCGATTCATGTTAATTTCGACATTTCGCGTGTTTGTTTTACAAATTAGTCTTAAATATTGCTTGTATTTATTAATCTTACGTGTGAGCTCTGCTTGTAATTCGATTTACAATATTTGAATGTTTCCGTCGAAGGCAGAAGCTGTAAATTCTAATATCACCCACGCTTTTGTATTAAACTTCTTCATTATGTGTGTTTTTGGTTGTAATGTGAGGTAGTTCAAGTGTAATAGTAGATATCCAGCTATGAGAAAAAAAACTAATAAAACATTGGAACATTTAAAACATTTAATTTAATTGACGGCGTGTTAATTTTAGAAAAAGGTCGCGCTCATCTCCTACTTGTCTAACGAAAGCAATAAATAATCCTCGGCACCTTTTTGACTTGAAATCTCGCTCTATCATCAATCGCATCGATCAGAATTTCCAATTAAACAAGAGAACAATCTAAATAGTCAAATTCATTCAAATGCCGAACATGATTTTGCACCTTGAATTAATTTATTAGCAATTTTTTTTACACTTCACTTTTGATTTTGTTTTTATTTTTTCTGATTAATTTATTTCTTTATCTAATTCAATTTATTATTTTTATTATAAATTAATTATGAATAATAAATTATTGCCCAATGGAATTAGGTCGGTGTCGCTAAATTAATTTAGTATCTTCAAACATGGGCATAAACATTGAACATTTGCAACTTGGAAATTTGAAAATAAACATTTAACATCGATAGAAGAAATAATGCTTCGATTTTTTGTTTTAAGGACGCGGTCGTAACTAAGGTTAATACTTGTTATAAATAATAACTTACAACTTTTTGGATATTAAAAATTACATGGTGATATTAATCAAATAAATTTCGAAGACTAATGATGAGTGAGAAATGAATGTTTGTATTTTGGATGACATTTCGACATACATATGTTGTTTGTTTTCATTTTTTATTATTTTCAAGATCATTAGATCATTTAGAAATTATGTATGTACTTTTAATTTAAATTTGAGAATTTAAATTTACTATGTTCATAATTTTTCCTGTGGTCATATGATTTGCGTTTATTTTAAAATTCTAAAATTAATTTTTCTTTTTGAATTGTTAAAGTTACAACTTACAAGAGTTAGGTAACAACGAAGATGCAATTTGAACAAATTGCAATTCAAAGAAAGTTCTCTATAATTATTATACTCTTATAGGTATTGAATAGGTACTTCGATTCAAATGATTGAAATTAAAATAGGATGATGATTAATGGCTTAGAACTGTTCTCACTTTAGCTAATACTTTTCACGCTTGTGAATAGTCAATAATTACATTTCAAATTGAACTTTTTTATAACAAAATATATAAAACTTTTTTTTCATATTATATAATATTTGTTTGCACTTTAAATTATTTTCCAATCAAAAAATAATAAAGATTAATGAATATTTAACTTTTCTAAAGAAATAAATTTATTTTAATTAAGTAGATTTTATGAAACTACTATCTCTTTAGAACACTAAATTTATTTATTGCAATTAGTTTTAATATAAATTGATGCAAAAGAGGATTCTTGAAGGTGAAGTAGGTAATTGCCAAGAGTGAAGAAGTGAAGGAGATGATGCTGGCTGGTTGCATGGATTTATTAATAGATTTCAATAAATTCCTGGCGCTTTGTTTCCAAATAATTAAAATATCAATTGAATTGCGCTTATCCGCTAATCGTTATGCAATATTATCTAATATCTGCCTACATTTTAATATTGTCTAATACTCAAACGGATAATTGTTATACAGTTATTCATTGGAATTTAGGCAATCAAGAAGAATTCTTTGTTGGCTTCTTTCAATTTCAAATGCACTTCAGTTTAAAGTTCAACTTATGTTAATTATATGTTAGTATAATTTGAGTTTATTATCCAGGGATAATTTAATTAATTAAAGTTGTGATTATTTATTTTTTAATTAATTCTATATTAAATAATAATTATATCTAATCTTTTTATGCTGTTCTTCTTTAATGATAATTATAATTTTTTAAATATTTTAGGGATTTTCTTAATAAATATTCTTAATAATCCTAATATGGAGTTGAATATTAGATTCTAAAATTTATTCGGTAATTCAAATAATAATCAATTTAATGCGCATATAGAAAATAAATGCAAAGGGCACGCAATTACTTTCACTCTTGCAGTCTTTGACCGATAAAGCTCTTCTTCTGCTTTTAGTTTCAAAATCTTTGAGGTCTCGCTAATAAACTTAACGCAGAAAAAAGCACAATTTGCTAATCGTTCACACGCTGAGAGACAGCTAGCTAACTATTAACATAATATAGCTTGATTATTGTTATTAGTACATATAGTAATATCATTGGTGCTCAAAATATCAGTGTGCTTCTAACATTTATTAAATTATTTGGTAATATGATAAAGTTTAATGGAAAGGAATGAATGAAGAATGAGACTTAAATGCTTCATGAATATTTATATTTTGATGCCTTCGCTAATTAGATAAATGCGTGTGGGCTTCTTGATGTCTTCATTTTATTGACATTTTTAAATGACATAAAAGTCAAAAATATCACAGTTTTTATTATAAAAATTAAAATATTTTAAGAAAACATTATAATTAATTAAGTATTACTTAATAATTAAAGTTTAACATTTAAACTATTTAGTATACATTAAATACTCATGAACATCTTACTTAACTTATATTTTAATTTATATTTAATGTTTTAATATTAATTACACACTAAACAAAAGTGAATATATTCAATTTATGATAATTTTTATAATTAATTATTTTTCGCTATTGTACAATATGATCATTAACATTTGTTTTAGTAAATTATATTATATAGTATTGCCAAGAGGGAATTAATTATAAAATTTTAAGAAATTATGAATTAACTTATAACAATAGGTAACAAAGTAACAAAATACAAAATAAATAATGATATGCATGCACGCTTATTTCGAATTAAATAATTTATTATTATGAAGATATTTGAACTGGACAGGCGCACGATTATGTCAATATTGCATAAGACAAATGTACTTAAACTTTGCTTCTTTTAAAATTTTAATTTTACGGTTTTCTTTCTTTTTGTATACATTATCATTCCTTATATAAAGATTTAAATTTGTCTTTTATGTAGAAGTTAATTTGCGAGTCAATTTTTATGATCCCTTTTAGTTTAATTGCAATTTTACGATATAACTTTCAGTTTTAAGAAAAAGAAAAACACTAAAATAAGTGTTCATGTAAATATCGGGTATTCAGTAATGTGCAATGTCCATGTGATAAAAATTTGTCTACTGCATAGTCATACGATAGATATGCGAATTTCAATTAATTATTTTTACTTACTTAATTAATTTGGTTTTAAATTTACTTTGTCACATTTTGCAAGAAACTACAATTACAAAGTAGATAAAGAATAAAAGTTTAATAATTAATTAACTTATTTCAAAGTTAATTTTGACAATAATTAAACTCCAAATAATTTCAAATTTAATTCGGCGTATAATTAAAATTAACCCGTAACCTAAATAAAATATAGAATTTCCAAGCATGTAGTTTCAAATAAAAGCGTACAAATCAAGTAATTGTCAACAAAAATGAGGAAACATGTTATACAAATGTAATTAAGCAGCAATGTCGTCGGTTAGAGCGAATAATGCGAAATGCATTACATAAAAACGCCGGAAATAAGAAAGACATATAAGTATGATATATTTATATGCAAGTAGTATCTTCATATGGGACATTTGGCAATGCATAACATATAGAAACAAAATGAAATGAAATGAAATCAAGAAGTTAATTATTATTGTATAAATATTTTCAGTTTAGATTAAAGTAAACGTATGTATGTAGTTTTACACATTCACATCATTCATTGTGCTAGTTACTTCAATTGTTCGTTTTTACTTGTCTTTTTACCTTCACCTAAATTTAATATTTCTTTGAAGTAATTCAATTTTATGTTGCTCAAGTTGCAAAAATGGATCAAGACTTAAAATGCAAATTATTAGCCATATTATTATATTAATTACTTTCAAAATTAACGTTTTAAAAGCCAAATAAAAATTATTTTATTTTTGTTGGTACTTGGTTGATTTTTTGAATGCTATAAATATATACAAATTGTAGTTATTAGAAGAATAAAATTAGTATAATGTAGATACATAATTAAACAATTAAATTACACCTGCAATTTGCAATTGCTTCCCTTCTCACATTGCTTTGCAAATAATTACAATTGCAATTAAGTAGCTATATTACACATACCTGCATTGTTATAAATATATTACCTACAATTCTGTTATATGCAATGTTGATTTGTGCAATTTTACATATTGTGATTAATTACAATTACATATATGTAGTTTGCATCTAGCTGTAATTAAAATTTAACGTTATTTGAACTTAAATTTATTTTTGTTTTTGAATTAAAAAAAATTAGAATTAAAATTTGGTAGTAAATTATAGAAAGAAAAGAGCCAAAGAGGTGTGCATATTAAATCCAAACTTCCGAATTATTCAAGCAGGTGTTACTAATAGTAATAACATCTAAACGATGATGAAATTTCATGTAAGCTTAGCTTGTTGATTTGTTGATCTCGTAATTCCTGCATAGTAAATTGATAATAATCAAAAGAAAATCAGTGCTTTCGGTTTCATTTGTGCTAGTAAACATTAGCAACTGGATATACATATTATTTTCTTATTCGTTTAAACAGATGTCGAAATTGAAATGAAAAGAAAGTGAAAATTTTAAGGAATTTATCTTTTGAAATTATATTATACCTACTCATTTTGAAATTAAAATATTTGATTGTCAAATCTATACCGCTAATCAGAGCAGTTTTCTATTTTTAAATGGTTAAATTATCTATTGAATTATTTCGTTTGACATTTTAATCGATATTTTCTTATTTTTGTTTCGATTGAGTAGTTATAGAGTTTTAAATTTAAATTCTATTAAATTACATGAAGTTGTGATGTCTCAAACATAAAAAAGCAAAAGAACATTGGAATGAAAATTAAATTACAACGAAAATGAAAATGAAAGCATTAGCTTCAAGCATACAACATATTACTCTACTCTGCTTGCTCTAATGCCCATTTCTTGTCGGTTATTAATTGTTACAAAACACTAACTTAAAGCGAATTAAAGTTATACAAGAAATTTAAAGCTATTTATGATTAACATTTCAATTATTTATTTTTCATAAAGAAAAAATATAGAAAATACTATAAACATAAATTTTATAGGTCAATTTAAACTTCCTTCGTTTAAGTATTTACACCATAAATAAGAATATAACAATTTATAAACGAGGGAAAGAATTCAAAGAGAAAATCTTAAATCACTAAACTATTATGTTTTCTATATAAACAAATTATTCTCTTTTATTCATTCGTTAGTCTAGTCAAACTTATTCATAACAGAGTTATAGAACGAACTGAACTAGTATTATTATTATTGCAATATTCAATTTATTCTCTGTTGTTACTTCTTGTATTTTCTACTCTCAACAAAATATTCTTGTTGGCAATAGTATAACCGGCAGTAGTTGTAGGTAGCTCAAAGGTATCCGTGTTGCTATCATTATCTAGCATTATGAACGATTATACATGCAATAATATTTCTTATTTATACCGAAATTATAGGATATGTTACAATAGTGTACAGATTGAATGCTCGCTGCAAGCTTACATTTAATTTGATTTCCATTAAGCGCACTTGTGTTTAGGTTAGTTTGCTCATTCAAATTTGTTATTTGCTTAAATTATTAGTTGGAGTATTTGCATAATCTTTGAATGCACAACAAATTCTAAATTATAATTATTTATAATAGGAGTTGACGTTGATTTGCAGTTTTTTGGTTTTGCTTAAATAGGTAACGCAATCAGTGAGACATTCATATGTATGAAAGGTTTATCAATTTCTTTGTGGGACAAAATGGCGGAGGTGTAATTATTATTTATAAAATAAATATTTATTTCTATGAATAGGATTGTAAGCACACATATAGTTAATACATAACATATATGTATCACCTAAATAACATTGTTATATAACTTTGTTACATAACAGATACATCTCTGAGCAGTTTCTCAGATACATAACAAATTGTATATAACATATATGTATCCTCTAAATATCTCTGGTATATAACTTTGTTGCATAGCAGATACATATCTCTAAGCAATTGCTCAGATACATAACAAGTGGTATATAGCATATATGTATCATCTAAATATCTCTTTTATATAACTTTGTTACATTTCAGATACATATCTGTGATCACTTTCTCAGATACATAACAAGTGGGTATATAACATATATGTATCACCTAAATAACATTGGTATATAACTTTGTTACATAACAGATACATCTCTGAGCAGGTTTTCAGATATATAACAAGTGGTATATATTACATATATGTATCGTCTAAATATCACTGTAGGTTATAACTTTGATACATAGCAGAAATATCTCTGAGCAAATTTAACGAGAATGTAGATGTATGCCTCTTTCTAGGATTTTTTTGAGGTGAATTCGAACTTCGGTACTTGGGCTAGAATGTGAACCAAGCATAAGGCATATTATGCGGACTTTTCGTAGCGGGGTAGTTTTGTGTCATCAGTGGTTTATTGCGTTGGGGGATAGTATGCTAGAGTGGTTATTGTTTGGTGTACTATTTAAGTTACAATAAATTATTGGTTTGCATTTAACATTCCACCAACAACATTAAAAGTAACTCGCATAACTAAACCAGGTTGTTTTCCCAAACTCAATCACTTTGTTGAGTTGCGAGATGATGTATGTTAAAGTATTTCAATATTTTGATCAAAATTTTATAATTTTAATAATATAAATACCGTATCTAGGGAAATTTGTTAAATCCTATTGTTGTATATTATTGTGAGTCATTATTATAATATATTTTTGAGTATAAAGTCGCCTGTGGGTGCTATTGATTAAAATTTTCATTATTTTATTAAATTTACAAATGAATTTTTGATAAGCGAATCGTGGCGAGGTCAGCGACAAAATATAAGAATATGCGCTGGGAAAGCAATAGCAACAACGCTCAGTACGTATTCATTTCCAATACCCAAAAATAATTATATTAATACCGATTATTCTTCCAGAGACTGTCTTAAAATATTATTAGAATTAAACCGAAAAAGCTTTTGCTGCGAAATGGATCCGACTGAGCATGAATTAAGTTTTTCAAGAGAATGCGCAAAGAAATAAAAATATATTATGTATTATAAATATTAAATATATATTATTTTGTTATTAAATAAAAAAATAAAATAAACCGATATGTTAAAAATTGTTAATGTGTTGTATAAGTATATATAAAAGAGTAAGAAATTACATTGTTATATATCACAAATGTAACAGAGTT
>JASKGN010023069.1:0-10619 GCA_030556245.1 Falagria sp. GC000072 | reverse complement strand
TGATATATTTCGCTATTCTTGTAAAACAACTTCAGACACCGATTAGAAGCTCAGTCATTTCCGCAAAGTATTCGTATCCTAACGTACGTAACTAAAATTCAGAGCCATTGTCATGAATATTTAAGACGATGGAGAAGCCGTTTGTTCAAACGCTTAGAAACGTCGTCGCGAGCGCGTACATTGTTCACCAGATAAATTCAAAAGATAGCATTGTGAGTGTAATTATGGCCATTAAAAGGTTTATCTTTGCATCAGCTCTATGTATCTGTTACAGCTGTATAACTGGGAGCAAGTTACTCATGAATGGATAACTGTGATCACAACTGATGAAGAAGACTTCCAGTTTTGTTAATTTCTTCAGTTGTTCATTACTAATGATTTCTATTCGTATTATTGATTGAAGTGTTGATATAACAGTATGAAAAGCTGTTAAGTTAAGAAAGAAAATTATGAACACAACGGAATGGAAACTGTAAAATTTGTTACTGTTGAAAATTTAAATGTTATAAGCTTCTTTGAATATAGATTGGTTTTATGTTTGTAAAGTGACAACATGCCAGAACTTTGTGCAAGGAAAATAAACATGATAAATAAAAATTTGGAGCAAGTTTATTTCGTGGAAAATAAGAAGGATACTTCTTGGCATACTTGAAGAACTTGTACTTAGATATGCATATGTGTATTTTAAAGCCTCTTAAAATGCACATTTTCGTTTCAATTACCTAGGGTTATTTGAACTTATTACATACACATACGTTGTACATAAAACCTACTTTCAATTGAGACTCTATCTACATTTTACATGTTTATTTATGTCAAATGTAAATTTTCGCAGAATTAATTTTTGTTAAATTTTTAATTTAATTTTAAAATTCAAAAAATGAAAAATCTTTTATATTTAAAGAAACCTTCATTTTTTTAAGACTTTCTCTATACAAATTCTGAGATTACAACATGAATAATATAATCACCTGTTGGTGGTGCTTCTTGAAATGATCCCTAGCTCAGTATCACTATCACATACTGTTGGTTTCATAGCCTTTTCCTACATTTATTCTTTATGTAGGAAACCCACAGGTTTTGCAAACATGTCGCGACCATATGTGCCAAAAAGAAAGTTGCTCACATTTATTCACTGTCGTTATAAAGAAATGATATTACATCAGGTTTAGCAAGTCTTATTTGGTATGATGTAATAATGTTAATCGGTCACTTGGTCGACATGACTAACTGACTTAAGAAATAAATTACTATAAAAATAAAATAATAAATAATTAAATTTATAAATGCAATATAAATAAGTGTTGATGTTTGTTTTCAAGTCAGTATGTTGAGATTATTCACTGAGGCGTATGATAATTTCGTGAATAAATTTCACGGACAGAATAAAATTAGAACAATTGCAATAGAAGCGTTGAATGAAAAGATATGAATGCGATGGAACAATGAATTCATATGAAAGAATGATATGAGTAATTCTTTTCAATTGTTATTATTTGCTATTATATTAAAAATTTGCAAGCCTTCAAGAGATTTTGTTGTATGTATTTAATGTAATCTTTTACCAAGAGTATAAAATATCTGCTCACGAAGTTAAAGAAAATCAACAAAATCAAAAAGAAAATAATTTTAGTAGCTACCAATTTTAATCTATCTCTCACTGCAAAGAGCTACAAATAGATTGAATATTTAAATCTTCTTGTGATATGTATATGAATCTGAGTAATATATTCAACCTGGGGATTCTTTAAGTACACAACCCAGAAGAGAAGCAAAATATAAATAAACACGGAAGGCAAATATTAAAAAGCAAATAGAACCCGTTTCCAATGAAACCAAAACGAATGGAACACCCCCAAGTTCTGTAAAAACAAGGACATCAACAAGGACATGCTACATCTCCATTGGTAAATGAAAGGAAGCACTAGGAATGGAAATGTAGACTAAACAACAAGAATAAATAAAGATTAATCGATATGATGGATTAACTCCAACGAGGTAAACCGAGATGCTTCTAATTTTAAATTTCTAAATAAAAATTCAATATTAGAATTTTTCAAATGACCTTGGGAAGTCCAAACAAAGATTGCAGAGGTGTGCATCGAAGTGTGTCGCCAATCCGTAATAGACTTTTAATTAGTACGCGCGTAGGCACGCGCAATATTAACGAAGGCCTTCAAGCGGAATGTGTCTCCGATTATGTAGCATCATCAACGTCCTTAATTCACTTCAACACTAACTAAGCATACAAATCAACTTCTTACTAAATTCTCTTCACTTCCTTAATTTACAACTTGTACAATCCACAGCACTTCTTTCAATTTTTTATTTTGCAATTGTTCCTCTGTGAAGCAACGCTGTTCTTTTATTTAGAACTAATCGTGGTTTCTATTTACTAAATTATATAATCTGAAACAAAAACATCGTTTGCAATTAATTGATTATTTGCTTCATTAATTGGAGGTTCGGTGTTCATTTCGTTTTTCCTAGTTTTCCTTCCTTCTATGTGAAATATGATCTCGGACCAGAGAGATCCCGGACAACAGTCCCAAAGCTGAAGAGCACGTTTGTAGAGGTACTGTGTTCGCGTGTTCGATTCGGTCGATGGAGTGTACAAAGGTTTTCAAAAGAGTAATGCAATTTCGCATGGAAATGTTAACGCGGCGGCGGTAGCGGGAGCAGCAGCAACAGCAGTGGTCCCGGAGCAGAGTCCGTCGCACCGAGACTACCCTGGAATGGCGATGATGCTTTTGTTCCCTTTCTTCTTCGCTTGAAACATTTTTACACCTAATGTCACAATTTCGTTATTCGTAACAGTCAAATATTTTTTTCAAATGAATATTTAATCTTTGTTTCCAAGTCTGCAGGTTTTGTTTAACTGTGCAACATAAAATATAACTTTGGAATTAAATGATGATAGGTCAGTAACAATACCAATTTCATGGTATACCATTAAATAAATTAGTGTACAAATCCTTTGCCAAATTTGTAGTCTTGCAAAAAAATTTAAATTGTTATTGCATCACTAGGTGTACCATAAGTTAAAACCGACTACCAGTTTTTGTACACCAACACAGAACATAAACGAGTCGAAGAATATGCGCGACTTCACTCATCTAATATTCTTACCGAGTGCGGGCGTGTCATCCTGCAGTTCGATGAGTACACGACCGGAGAGGAATTGTCCCGGAAAGTACAGCAGCGACGTATTGTCGAACAGAATTAAAAACTTCAATAACTTGCGCGGCATTACTCCAAACAATTTGTTGGCTTCTTCTAGTTTAGTTTTCCTTATTATATAGTAAGTTATTCTTGCTATGTAAAGCAACTGTTACGTTTATTTCAAGTATCTCACAACGACTGTTCGATTTCTTTTTGGTGTTCTTGAGGTACTCTCATGATGCATCCGATAATTTGATGGTATCCACTAGAAATCACTTGGAATTACTGGCACAATAGAATTTGAGTGTTGAATGAGGCCCGAAGGTGAAACAAGAAACAGATTGTTACTGGCACACCATTACCATATCTGCAAGTTGTCTACACAGTAGGTATACCATCAACAGCACGTGAGAATAAACACAGAGCACGAAGGAAACGTAGACTGAGAATGTTTGACCATATTCAGCTGAGGTCTACGATCACTTTCCCTCTCCGATGAACAAAGCTAGCTAAGTAGAATTAGCTGGTTCCCCACTCAGGTGTTGCAGGTAGGCAAGGTATACCATCAGTAAGTACGATCAACTCAAGACATTCAAGGTGTGGCAACCAACGCAACTGGTAATACCATTAAAACTTATGTGATTTTAAAATTTTGTTTGTTTTAAGCTATAAAAAAAATGTTTACAAGGGTTGGGTTAATTCTTTAGGGTTGTGTGTAGTTTTAATCCAATCTAACATATTTTTTTGTTTTGACCCAAGAGTAAAAACGGACCTAGGATAAGTTAACCTATATTTTTATATTGAAAATGAAATATTACGAGTAGCCGCCTGTAGTGGTATTGTTTTTCAATTAGCCTGAATTTATAGTGACATTTAAACGAAGGTTTCCCCCCAGAGACTAAAGAAACTAAAACTAAAACAGTTTATAATTAAAGAAAACTTTGATGGCGCAGGAAAATTTATATGCAAAATTATGCAAGAGACATCGATGTCGATACAAACCACAATAAAAATGCAATAATTAAATAACTTGGAAGAAGTTTTACTTAAGGGGTAAGAGAAATCAAGCACGACCACGAAGTGCTTGGTTCTCTCCACCCCCCAGTTTATTGTTCAATATTGTTGTATCGTCTTTCTGCTCTACCAGTGACACTAATACCCTCCGCAGACACTCAAGACGCGTGACATTTTCAGCCCTTCATTTATTTAGGAAAAAGGAAGAAGAAAGAAAGGGGTAGCACATGCACAATGGACAATGTAAAAGTGGGGTTGAGATGGGTGTCCCACTAAGATAGGAAAATTGGGCCTTTTGCCTCATATTCCTTTCCTTTTTCCTTTTTCTTGCAAAACAGGAGTAAAATACTGCTGTGAGGCGTTGTGAAAAAAGGGAGCGGGTGTTTGGAGGAGATGGGGGATCTTGGGTGGGGAGAGATATGGACGAGAAATAATGTCGTAAACCGCTCGCAGGTTTACAGGTTTTTCTTCTCTACTCTTTTCTTCTTTTTACGAAAGAGGCGCATTCCGGACGCGCGTGTTGCAAAGTGAAAAAAGACGCTTTTACTCGCCGCCACCCCCAGAAGACACGCCACAACAAAAAAGCTACTGCGAATGAAGGAAAAAAACGAGCAAGGACGTGAAACTTCTTTTACGTTAATTATATGCGTACTTTGTGTGAATTTATTTGGATTGGTTTGTTGCATGCTAAATAAGCACCCGCTTGATATAAAAATCGCGAAAGGAATGATTTACATTTTCAAACAATATTTTATTTCGCATTTGCTATAAATAATCAATACGAGCTTGCTAACATGAAATGTAATAAAACAATATACTTAAAGCACAGATTGATTTCCTTGAAGGTACAAAGGAAGGGGTGGTAAAACCACCCCACCGCAAGATATCACATCCGGGAATCGTTTGATATCCAATTGTTTCGATTGGAAGACCATCGCTTGTGTTGTCTCTGGTTAATAAATCGAATAATGGTGATATTACTCAGAGAACAATTGGAATGGAGGCGGCAAGCATTACCAATAGAACCCTTGATTCAAGGGATGGAGTCTAGAGTGAGGATGGGATGTAGTAAACGATTAAGGCTTCACGGCTCATTTCGAAAGCTTGCCGGATGCGATGCTAGCTGCTTGTGGCTGAGATTGGTCAAACGGTCAGCGATGGGCACCTGAGCTTGGGGGTGGCTTTGATAGAACGGTGGTCACTATGATCGAAAGCCAAAATGCCAACTTGTCTTTCTCCCATCTACGATATTATAAAAGATGACTTGACATTTTCTAATTTAAATAATTGAATGTAAACACAAATTAAATTATGAATAAAAACAGAAAAGCCATCAATAAAATTATTGCAGTATCGAATTATCCTTGTTAGAAAAAACACAATATCTTTTTTGTCCTTTGGAGAAAGTGATAATGTCCTGAACATGCCACCCGTGTAAATTCAATAAACGTCGAAGCTTATGACAGCTTAGACTTAGCTCCTTATCGGTTGTATCACACGAGTAAATCGTTCTGGAGGCGGCGGCGATAGGAATCCTTGCCGTTCGTTCGATTACCCTCATCCTTTCTTTCTTTCTTCGTTCGCTTTTTATATCCCGCCAGTGTTTTCCCCTGGGGACATTGTCGTTTTCGGTGCTTTACAAGGTTTGGGGGCGGCAACACTACATAAGTATGTACGAGACGATGAAGCTCATAACTAAAAATAATTACTCCGAGGAAGTAATTATTTTCCCGAAAAGCTATAAATTCTCTTATTTTCGCGCTCGACGAGTTGGAGGCGGCGGAGACACGAATGACAGGACTCCGGGGTTCGAAGACCGGGGACGTCGTGCGTTGAATACTAAGCGGGCGAGTAAACGTCCATCCGGCCGATCTCGATGCGGAATCTAATCCGGTCTCTACACACAAACGAAAAAAGAGTGTGAGACCAATGTTGGCAAGGGTGGCGGTAGCTTTGTCCAACTTTCGTCGCTCTCTTTATGCTCTGAGTACTCCAGCTGCTTGCTTCAAAACATCGCGTTTGATATCGAATGCCGCATAATAGACGTGGCTTTGATTATCCTGGTTCCTGGCCTGTCTGCAAAATTAATACCGGCGTCACCACTACCCCATTCCTTACTACCCCCACAACTCTGTACCTGTGTGATTCACATTACTCTGTATTAAAGGGCTAATGATACTTTGGATAGATAAGATTTTTAATTTTTAGTTGTAATAAATTTAAAAAAAATTACAAAGTGACTTTAGGGTAATTAATTTTTTTAACCCTTAAATTATTTGCAGACCTACCAAAATTTTTTTCAAAATGTCTGGATTTCATTCTAAATATTTACATATCATTTTCATACAAGGGGAGATTTCCTCATGATGACATTTAAAGGTCGTGTGCATTCATTCATGGGGACGGCTAAGAATTTAAAGTTAGAGTGGGGAAAAGGGCTATTGATATCGCAAGCATCGTTTGGCCTTGTCGAACGCTAATAGGCTGCTGCATTATCCTAACGGCCGAAGAGCAAAACAGGAGAATAATGTCACAAGAGCATTATTTCACGAATAATGCCGTCCCCGGCTATCCCGCAGGCAATTAGGCTGCTGTTAAGGGTTCTGGTATACCCTTATATCGATGATAAATGCTCGAAATATACGAGTTAATATAATTGTCTACTTTTATCATACACTCGAAAGAAAAACGATGTTTGTACGGCGAAAGGCGGTTGGGGCTGGTGCCCAGCAAGTTGAGAGGACAGCCGGACGTGTCGAGGCATGCACGCATGCTGCCCGCGGTAAGTCACGATTTCCATTAGTGGATGGTACACAGAGTGTCGTGTCGTCGCATGCGGCTGCTCAAAGACGTGCCGTGCCGCCTCCGACCTTCCTGTAGCTGCTGTTGGAACAAAACTACCAACTTGATGTACTATTCGTACAAGTGCTCCAGGGAAACTGCAACTGGGGAGTCTCTATTCTGTTGTAACACTTGTAATGAGCAACTTTACCCCAGTTTGTTTTAATCGCCGCTTCCCACAAAGCCAACTATGAGAATTCACACATTTTATTTAATTTACGAATAAAATCTAAATTGAATTTTATTATTATTTTAACAACCTAAATTTCAGAATAATTTTAATGACTTGTTATTGACCTCTCTAGATCATTACACAAATTGTTGAATTGTTGAACCTCCTTAGAATTGAACTTGCATTGATCGTAGATAACCTTGGCCTGTAAGATTTTCCAACCCCCAAAGATTTTGATCATAAAAATATGGAACATAAATACCAAAAAATAAAATCTCTTTACGCTATCGCCTTATTTCTCACCTGCATCTAGATCTACACTAGCGTTAGTAATTTTTTACTTCTTTTCTACTCCGCCGCCCCCAGTATGTCGCACCAGCGAGATCGTAAAATATAACCGTATTTCTTCTTTATATGATTACGTTCTAGCCGTAAAGGACTCGGTTACAAATTTATTTACAAGCGTGTTTTGAGGGGCAGCTGACGGCGGCAACATCTGAGAGCATGTCTTATGTAGTGATAGTGAAATGCTCGGTTGCGCCGACAGAATACTACGACGCCAAACGTGAAACGATGTCAATCCCCTTTGATTGTTATTTGAGCGGGTCCACCCTTTTCGGATATGTCTCTCTTTTACCCAAAGCCTTCCAACCCCTTGAAATAGTTCCAGATTCAAAATGTCAAATTTTTATGCAAATTTTGGAATCGCCTGAGTATTTAAACCTGTTATGTCTGGAGGAAGGTTAACTGAAACATTCAAATAGTGACTTCCGGTTTGAGTTTGACTTGGAGTTGGAGAGCTGACACAGTAAGGAAGTCGAGACAATCTGTAACTTTGTTGAGTCAACAGTTTAAGGAAGTACATTTGCGGGAAACAGATCGAAATAGGAAACAATTATTACTTGAAAGTTACCTGAAAAAGGTTTTCCTCAGATTTCGCGAGTGTTCTTAAAATTTCTGCTTGAAGATTTTGCATACGTTCTCTTACTGAACATAAAAGATTATATCCTTTATTCCATCCTACCATAAACTGAGTAGATTCCCTACCACCCCCAAGCATGCATGTGCGTATAATGAAAGCGTAACCGCGACTTATAACTTTGTTTTCCGTGTGGCCGAGCTCTGTGATCCGCTCTTCTCCAAACGCTGAGAAAACAGTCGGCTGCGTCTGATGAAATTGCATTCCTGTGCAGATTTCCGTGAGAAGAGAAGAGCGAGTCCGTCGGAGAGGAGCAACAGTTTCCCGCTCCAGCGGGAGGCGTGGTGGCAAGACGCGCCGCTCCCAGCGCGCGCTTCCACGGCTCTCGCGCGGGCCAGTGAGTGCGGCGGCTGTCGAAGAGTGCGGTTGCGTTTCACTATTTCGCAAGAGACTACTTTGTGACGCGGATTTTCTCTGTGTGTGCTTCCACTGTGAAAACTCTTCTTGTATCAGGTATGCACAATTTTCTCTTGGATAAATATAACCGATAAACATACTCTTTCTTTTTTCGGTGTGGAAAATGCAATTTTCCACACTGTATTATAAGTTTTTAAAGTTTTTCTTTTATTTGAAAACTTTTCAAACTTTGAAATCTTTTTTTTTTTAAATAAAGTTATTAAATATTCTTGGAATTAAAATAATAATTTAAAATATTTTTTGAAAATTTTTTGAAATTTGAAATTCAACTCACGCAAGATGACTGAAGTTCCTTAAGTGTTTTGCCTTAGAGTTTATTAATTAATGAAGCGTGTAATCACCCCGAAAGCTAAGAGAGATAAAAAGCATTCGCGTACTGATTATCCAGAAGAAGCACGTTTGTTGTAAGCTTTGGAGTGTTTAAAGCAATCGTGTAATGCGAGCTCGTGGTCCGCGCGCAATTATGAACAACACGCGTTTGTACAAAACGGACATCGCTGGAAAATTGGAAAAAGAAAGCGGAAAGGCCCGTTGAGCAATTTATTAAATACACATTACCGTTGATTGTTTCGTGGTGGAAAAACAAACATAATGTTAATTATTTCGACGTCAGAATATTGCGATGCGTGAATATTGTGCGTGCGTAATCAAGGGTTGTTAAATAAAAGTGAAACCTATATTTTTGTTCCTGGTTAATGTTTATATTCATTGATTACATTTTCGTTACATATATTTTGTGAAATATTAATAAATAAAATTAAAATTAATTAAATTTTAATTATATTAAATACATTTCTATAATTTCTTTTGTTTACTTTTGATATTTAAGGGAGGACATAAAAGTAAACAATTAAACCAAGGAAACAGTTATTCACCCTTGTTGTGGTTATCATAATCGCTGATTTGTGTTGACGTGATAAGAGTCCTCATAGTCCTTCGTTAAAGTAGCGTGTCGATGATGGCAAAGCCCCATCCTGCAGGATAAACTCACCCCAATATAACGATAGCTCTACACCCAACGTCCTTATTCACGCTCGAAGGTGTTGCGTTCGTGCCTGACCGTAGTGCCATCACACTTCAACTCCAACACACCGCCTCCGGCACCCTCAACGACGACGGCTACTTTCGTAAATACCAAGGATTCTACGTATACATCCTTGTGCAAGGATATACGACTACGATGATAGTAAAACACGATGGACTTCCTTTCCTTTCGCTTATTTTGCTTCTTGTTTACTGCTCCGTTGGGTTATATTTTTTACTCGCATAATTGAGGCCAATGAATTTATAAAAAAATCAACAATGGCAAAAATCCAATCCAAAATTTGAGATTTTAAAACTAAATAATTTATTTAACCCCAAAAAAGTTTTCCAACTTTTTTATTTAAACGAAAATATATGATATAATAAATTATTGAGTAATTATGAAAAATGTAATTAATATTAAGGAAAGTGTGAAATTCGGAAAATGTGAATTAGTGTCATGGGGGCGGCTAAAAATTTGCGATCGGCGATTGTGGAAGCTACTACAAAGCGTAAATCAACATTTTTATAGTCATGGGATGGCTTTTATTAAAAGCCATTAGTTTGGAAGTTTCGGATGCGAGCGCGCGCGCGAACACAAACGGTGGTGGCGGCTACGACGGCGGTGGTGGCGATAGATATGCGCGGGACTTTTCGCACGACGTGCGCGCGAATTTACACACCACAGCAGTTCTCATTGTCAGTGGTACTACAGTCTCAGGCGGTGGTGGACTATTTATACTCAACTACCTCGTAACTCTTAGAAGTTCGTCAAAAAAATGTCCCCACCCCCAAAAACCTGATCAATTTAAACATTTTTCAAGAACAACTAGCTAAAAAAATATTTTTTCTTAGTTGGAAAAATATACAACATATATTTTACAGTAAGTACGTATTGGGGACGGCAATCAAGAGGCTCGTCCATCTTATTGGCAATATGTGCGTGTGGGCCACTCCACACTCAGTCTCTATATCGTTTGCGATACCTCCAACGAATTGATTTCTTGTAAA
>JASKGN010023058.1:0-13091 GCA_030556245.1 Falagria sp. GC000072 | reverse complement strand
GTAGCCATGCTCAGAGTAAATGGATTAACATCCGGAAGAGCTATTTCACTTCCATCTTCGCAACCTCCCGCTGGAGCTAATGTTTGGGTTACTGGATGGGGAGCCACACGAAATGGAGGTCCTGTTCAGCGATATTTATTAGGGGCACAAATGAACATTATTTCAAGAGCGAGTTGTGGAAGGTATTTCTCTCTTACGGATAGAATGATCTGTGCACAAGCTTCAGGAAAATCCTCTTGCAATGGAGATTCTGGAGGACCATTAACTTATGGTAGGGTTTTAGCTGGAATTGTTTCTTTTGGAAGAGCTACATGTCCTAGCAATACTCCTAGCGTTTATACTAATGTATATAATGTTAAGTCTTTTATTATTCAGAATTTAAATTCGTCATAAAATATTTAAAAAATGACCTACAGTTGCTAATTACATACTAATAAAAATTTTATGAGAGAAAAGTAAAAGAATTTCTGAAGCAAGTTATTTATAATTGCATTTGATATTTGTTATTGTTATCAAATTCCACATTCGATAGGCGACATTTAAAAAGGAAATTTGATCGCGACCAACAAAATTCGATCGCGTCCAACAAAAGTATTTTTCTAAGTAAGAATTTAATAATAAGAAGATCAACATCTAAAAAGTAAATAATTAACAATTTATTTTGTATCATATATCATCGAATTTACATAATGTTTCCCTTATTTATACTAAACAGAGTAAACTTACAAAGTAGTTGTTTAATGATGCAAAACAAAACTTAAAAAGGAGCAATCATGAATAAATTCCCAAGAAATTTGAATGATAGATAAATGATAACAGATAATTTGCGATTCGATGACAACATAATACCTATGAATACAATAGTACTTTTATAATACAATTGACATATCTCCTAATAAATCCTAAATAAAGCACAACAAACATTCCTTCTTATTAGTCAAAAAATCATAATAAAAGGGGCGGGACAGAAACAGTTTGTAAAAGATTCTTGCTTAAGATCTTGACTTATTTAACAGTTAGGTCAGATAATAATAAATTAAAATGTATGTTATATAATACAGTTAATGAAAGTAAAATAATAAAATTGCATAGAACATCATTTGATAAGTCATTGCAAATTTGCATTGTTTTCTTCCCTTCGCATATTTTTAATAAACTTGCACTAAATATAATTTCAATGGGACTATATAAAAGTAACGCTTTAGTCAGTACCTAACTATAATGTATGTATTGGTAGTAATAAGAGTTAAAGAGTATAAATAACATAAGATAAAATATCTCAACAAAATAATAATAATAGAACAATCAATCGACATCGTATAATAATATATAACATTTCTCTTATTTATTTGTATGTTTGATTTACTTTTAAATTAACAAACTAGGTAATATTATTACATTCCGCCTTCAATACCTTTAATATTTAGTTTTACGTCTTAAATTTGTTTTATTATGGACTGGGTCATATTTAGAATAAGAACAAATTCGATTAGTCATTCTAAATATGAAATGCAATGCGTTATAAAAGCAAAATGTTTTAATTACATGCTAGAGATTCATGTAATGATAGATATTCAGATATTATTGAGTTATTTACATAATACGATAAGATGTATTAATTAATATTAACTATTTTATATGTAGTTCGTTTACAATTTCGAATTCGATATAATAATATTTAGTATCATAAAATGGTCCATTAGTTATTCGACATAACTTGATGAAACGTTATATAAATGGTCAAAAAAGGCAAAGACTTGAGCCCAATAGATATTCTAATCAATTGTTTGTGTTCATTTGGCACAATGATTGCATTTATTTCACATTAAAACATACGGTATCTTAATTATTAAATCAGTGTAACTCTTCTTGATCAGATTCCCTTCATATTTACATTGTTATTCGAAAGTGTGAGTGAAATTAGAAAATTTCGGCAATTCTAAGCCCATATTCGAATCGCAACATCTTTTTAAATGTTAAGTAACATAGTTTTCATTAAAATTATATAAGGCACTTAGTTCTGACTTATTCATATATCGAATGAGCAATAATTCGCAACGTGTAACATTGACGACGTCTCACTGATTGTTTTCGCTCATTGCTAATGATCTGAGATGTTTAAATTGCATTTGATTTGCTTGATTTTATTTACCTCATGTTCCATTGACTTTACAGCGGTTTCGTAAAGTTTGCTGGGAACATTCCTTTTTCTCCAGTAATTTCTTTTTGGCCCATTAACCATCCTTCCTCCTGAAATATAAAATGCAATTGATTAATTTAAAATCCGTTTAAATTTTAAACTGTAAATTTACCTGTTCTTCTGGATCGTCGTACTCAATGACTTGAATAGTTTCACCCACATCAAAAGAAAGTTCATCAACATCTTCACGATTATATTTGTAGGTAGCTTTCACCCTATAAAGTACCCCTGGAGGAAGATTGTCAGTACTAGCACCTAAAACAATTCAATTTAAATAATTCAAATTAAAATCAAGACATATAGCAACTAGAATTGATTAAAATCACTTCAACAGCAAATCAAACTTAGTAAATTGTTAATATGAGTAAATAATTACTTACCAACAGGTATATCATATAATTCCTCAACTTTTTTAGGTTTAACTTCAGTCGACCCGTTATTAATAGGCGTTTGTTCAGGATTTTCTTTCATCTCGTTATGATTTTCATTAGCATTAGCAATTTTATTCGAATTTTCAACGTCGTTGCTGATAGGTTTAATATCTAGTGGTTCGGGTGAAGATGAATTTCCATTGACTTCCTTTTTGGGAACAGTTTGAACAGTCTGTGTAATTTCTAAAGTTGCCGGAGGGGAAGAATCATTGGATTCTAAATTAATGGAAGCGAGCGTTGGAGCAGTGGAATTATTAATAATTGGAGGTTCAGGGGTTGTAGGAGTTGATAATTCTTTTGAGGGTGATGGAGATTTGCTGGGTGTAATTGAAGTCGTAGGGGAAACAGGAGTCACTGGTGTTTCCTCAGGTGCTAAAAAGTATTAATTTTCCACACGTTAAACAAACTTTACAAACACCATGCAAACAAAATTAATTCTACTAATTAATTGTTATAAAACAACAATAGAAAATTCGAAAATGCAGATACTTACGCATATTCAAGTTGTTCTTAATTGGCGAAATACTGTTCATTGTCAAAGAGTTCGTGGTTTCGTTGGTAATTTTGCGTGGAAGACTTGCACCGTTTTTCTTGATTGTATAAGATCCTCGTTGACTATCAGTTGCCAATTTATCTACGATCGCTTCTAATTCACTATAAACCTTAAATAATTATGAAATTATTAGTTCGGGTGCAATGTTTTCTTGAGTATTTACTTACTTTGGCAGTTTCGGCATGGAAAACTTGTTCAGTATTAAAAAGGGTTTGCAAATTGGTCACCAAAAATAATATCCTTGAGTCATGTAAAGCTGGTAATTCGTCGTGCAATTCCGAGTTCAACATTTCATAAGTCCTTTTCGCTTCGTCTAGAAGTTCCCTACCGCGAGCCAATTTAACATCGTCTCGTTTTTTTGCCATGCTTGCTTGTAATGTCTGATAATTATGTCTCTGTGCATCATAGTCAACTAATTTACGTCCACGTTTATCAATTTTTTTCTGAAAAATTCGCATAAAATTAATACTTAATAATTTGCAAAAACTATTACGAGTAAATCCTTGTTTTGCATTTTTGATTGCAAAAATTTTGAAATTTAGAAAATAGTCAAAAGAATCCTGTCCAATTATTTCTACCTATTTAAAACAGTAGATCTTTATTTCTCATGTATGACAATAGTAATTTTCATAATAATACCCAGTTTTAAAACAAAAACAATGGCAATTCGTACTTGACCTTGTTTCATGCACAACACTAATTAGTTACATAATAGAATCTTGTTTGATATTTTATTTTACGTAACATAAAATGATTGAAAGCAAAATAAACTCGAGATAAATTCAGCAATGCAATTTCAGCATTAATTAATTTTCTAATCTAATTACTTCCAACACCTTCGTTTTCTCTCCAATTAATTAATAAATTTATTCAATATTCATATCAAAACTTAGCAAGATATCAATTAATATTCCTTTAATTCGACTAATGAAATAAATTCAATTTCAATTCGATTTCACCTTAAACCACAAGTTTCTAATTTTTTTTTAGTGCAAGATACAAATTTGTGAACATATTAGAAATTTGCAGTTTTTATTTAGAAACCCGTAGATGAATCGATCGATCGAATGCGAAATCGTAAGGAAGGATGGAAAACTCACTTTCATTTCTGGAAATTGACTTTGATAAGTATTCAAAGGCAACAAGACTTGTTCGCCAAGTTTATGACTGAAATCTTGATACATCATATCAATCGATTGTGTTTGAACGTAAACCAAATCATGTCCAGACCAATTTGTTTCGTACACTTCGGTGACTGCGTCCAAAAATGATTTCGAAGCAACTTGACATGCTAAAAATTAAAAAGTATTAATAAACTTGTAAGAGGTACCAGTTAGTTGTAAACATACCTCGTACACATCTTATGTAATTATTAAATTCCTTTTGCAAACGATTAGCAGCACCTTGTTGTTTATTAAAGTTGTGAAGATGTTCATCAAAGATATCATCAGCAGTACGATCGACTTTTCCAAGATTTTGTAAAATCTGTAAAGAAAATCAAAAATGTTAGTCATAGATAATCGTTTTGTAAAATCCAAAAGTGATTTATTATAGAAGAAGTAAGTTAAGGTTCTGATGAAATTGAAAAATTTGGTATGTAGACTTAAGACAATAATTGGAGGCGGATTGCTCAATATAAGACGACGTGGATATATACTTGAACGTAGACATGTTATTTTTATTTTTTGGCAAGGGATCTGAACCGTCAGATACAGATTGGCTCGTTGGCCAATATATGAAGTAAAATGAAATCTGTTAGGATGAGCAAAACTGACGACATCATTTACTTGAGTTTTCAGTAAACTGAAAGTTGCTTTTCTGAAAATGTGATTGAAGCTATTTTTGCAACTCCAAACACATTCAGGAATCAATTTGAATCCAGTCGATTTCAAATATGTTTTGTTAGATTATTAATTCAAGAATATTATTAAGCTTATTTGTCAATAGGTAAAAGAACTGCGAGCAAAGTTGTCGGTTGTGGTTTGACCGCGAGTTCTTATTAACTGTACAAATAACCTGCCGCATTGGAATTTCTTATAGGTAGAGAAAGAAGAAGAAGAAGCAATGTGCACCTTAACGGTAAATTAAATGCATTATTAAAATGCCCGTTTACGACCAAACCAACTTCTTCTTATTTCTTCTCTAGGCAAGTTTTCGGTGTTAATATCATGCTTGGAGGATAAATATGAGGTAGTAACTCTTCAAACATCTTATTTTGAGATATTGAACTCTACATGATATGTAGAATATGTACAAAATTGTTTGCAAGCTAACTTTAGATAAGATTAGCCATTGATTTTTTTAGTTATCAGCAAATGAGAATTTTATTGTTAGAAAGAGTGTTTGTAGTGACACAAATTACGAATATGTTAATGTAAGAATGTTGGGAAGAAACAAACAGGTTTCATAATTCTGAGGATCGGCCAAATTTTTTACTGGCATGTTTATGCTACATATTTGAAATTTCAATAAATAATTCATTTCCAATTGAATTCAATTGGTTTGTAGTATCTTAAATATTTATTAGTATCATGTGATATAACTATTGCAGTTTTAAGTTTTACTAAACATCTCTGAGAAAAGGAAGAGGCATTTTATAAAACTCAGTAAATGAATGGAAGAAAAAGTGAATGTGAGCGCGAGATGATTGCAACCTTTGAAGAAGTGCATGCACTTCAACAACTCAGCAAAATTCCAAATTACAAGAGTTGTTGAAGATGTTTGTGCTAGTGAACCTACCTACATACTTCTACATTGAAATTCTTCAACGAAGAAGAAGAAGATAATAATAGTACTAAGTAATTATTAAATAAGTGAAAACACTCTCTAAATTTGTACAAATAATTTTGGAATAAAATTTATTCATTTATTTAATCTTCAGCATGTCAAAGCAATTTGGAAAAATGTCAATTGCATCCAAGAATGATTCAAAAGGTAAAACCAGGAAATGAAACTTTCAAATCAAACAAATGTGGTTGTGCAGAAGTTTCCTCACTAAATTTGCAAGAAGATGGTATATGTGGAAGATAAAACAACTCGTGGTTTAGCCATTCATTAGAGAGTGCATTGAGAATTTATAGAGTGTTGACTTGTTCCAAATGAATGTCGATTGTTGACTTGTTAGTTGTTGCTATATGCAACTTGAAATGTAAAAGGTAAAACTCTTTAAGTATGCTAGTTGTGGCTTAACAGGTATTTGCAATCTTGATTAGGTTCTTGTAATGTAGTAGTTATGAGAAATAAAATAAAATCAAGAAAGTGACAATAATTATTCTAATATAGCTGGCAAGTGTTAATTTTCTTAAAATTTGTTTCAAATATTTTTGAATTTATCATGAGTTCGAAGTAACTGTTGAAATTATTACTTAGAAGAACCTCATATTACAATGTATTGAGATTTGTAAATGTGTGAATGATGCTAAATTACTTTACGAAACATGTTGCAAATTGCAAAATGAAAAATGTCAATGAACTTTTAAATTTCAACAATAAATGTAAAGACCACTATATAAAAAACATTAAATAAGCTAATCAAATTAAAATAGATAAAAATTTTAATTAATCAATAATCAAATTGATTAGAATCATCATCTAACGAAGAAATAAGCGAATATCATTCATTCTAGATCAAGTCAATGTTATATTATTATCATTTTCATTCTTCCCATTGACTTATTGTCAGTATAAAATTATGCCATAGAATTTATTCATACAATATAAGGTGTCTTTGTTATATAATGCAAAAAGGAAGCAATTATTCTGCTTTTTGCCATTCGTTCCTGCATTGAGCTTTCTTAAAGCTTCAATATGTGAATCAGAATTGCACCAGCTGAATTCTGATACTGACTGAACCTGAGAGCTATTAACAATGTATTTTAAGATAATAATCATTTTGTGATTAACATACACTATGGCCATATTAAATTAGCGTTTGCAATATTTTTTCGGATTTATCAATATATCAACTATATTCTATCAATATAGAAAGAAAAAATTACGGCAAAAAAGATATAAAAGCAAATCAAATCTTTATTAGTTGGCGGTATGGTTTGTGGTAGAAAAGACAGGTTGTACATACATTTATAATACCCACACGGCCTTTACGAAATAAATACTTTGCATACCGTTTTTAAAAGGCCTGCCTGCCAATACCACATGGAAGAATTTCATTCTTTTCTGTATATAACGATGAAGTAAAATGTATGTTTGTATGTTAGATTTATTCCTACTTACATAATATAACAATTACATAAACTTACAGACTACAGTTATCATTGATCTTCAGCATTTGTTTTGTTTGTTTCCTAGAAATGAATAAATTTGTAAGAAATTCTTAGTCATAATTTTTAAGACGCATTTTGTTGACTTTTTCTTGACATTGATCTTTAATTTTATATCCTTATCCTCCTACACTTCTACACTTAACTAAAATAATAAAAATAAAAGTAGATATAAGTTGGACACCTTTGATTTCAAGACTTAATTATATTTATCTCAAAATTTGTCATACATTCAAGTAAGTACTACTAATTAAGACTATATAATCAATATATTTGTGTGGTTCATTCTCGTGTGGGTTGAAAGTATCAGTTGAAAGCCCACATGCGTTCTAAATAGTCCGATGTAATAACTATGTTCTATATCTATTTTAATAACAAAACTATTGTGAAGGTATTAACTAATAAACAATTTATTATCAAATATCTAAGTGCCTGTTATGTACCTGCACATATCTTAATGACACTTGCAATTTATCAAAAGTATTAATTAATATTTAATTAAGTGGCTATATTTAGTATGTTATTATGTTGACATAAAGTTTTGACTCGTTTTGACTTATAAATGGCTTAGTGACTATTTTTAGTAACAACGAAGCAATGAACCAACAATAATGAAGGTTGCATGTCTAAATTTGGTATCAGTTCGGGTCAAAGAAATAGTTTTACTATAAAAGACATGAAGGCATTGATTAACAAGTATTTCCAATAATTCTCTTGTAATTCCAATTTCCAAGTTGTAGTAATACGTATTGATTTAGAATCACTCCCTTATAATTAAACACCTACTGTAATTTAATTGTTGTTGGGTGGTCATAATTGAATCTCGTTAATCCTAGAGGAACAATAGATCAATTCTTCAATTAACTTTTGACTTNCAGTTAGAAGTCTATTATTTGTCCCCTGGTCAGAAATAACATAATGAGATGATGATGTGGTCATGAAGTTAAAGTGGAAGTAGAAGAGTTGCTATTTAAAACTGAAAGTTACAAAACGGATTAACAGTATAAAAATATTGCCTGGATCGCTATTTTCGAATCAGCAAATAATTCGGGATCTTTTCCCAGTTGAAATTCAATAAATCGGTATTCTTCTTAACTTTCTATAAGTTTTTCTAAATCCTTTCCTTTTGGTCAAGTTTTGTTTGATTGCTATTCTTATACTTGGAATATTTATACAGAGCTAAAACTATATAAAGATAGAATATCAAAGATCAATGATCTTGTAATTACAATTATAACTTAAACACTTGAACACTAACTACAATTACAAATACAAATTACATACTGTATGTGTGAACATCAATCTATTTGTACATTTACAATTGTTTTAGTGCTTCTGTTGTGTTATACATCTTCAAAGGTCATTCAATGCTAAGTGCAATTATATACATCCATCATTCCATCGTTGAAAATCTAATTATATTTTCTACTGCTGGCTGGATTTACATAATGTGATTTGTGATTAAATGAGTTGTGCAATAGGAAAATTATTTAAGTTTAGGATAAATTACGAGAAAATCAATAAATTAATGTATAAAGCAGAAAAATAAAATTAAAAGAAAAATGTAAAGGTTTATAATTAATTATAAGTTGAAGTAATTTACATTAATAATTATGAAATTTAATATGATACCAATACCAGGATATTATATCCAATTCATAACATAATAATAATATTATAACTGGTCGTTAAACGTTTTTAAAACTTTTTTTTGAACACAGGGATTTAATTAATATTAGGATTTTTTATAAATTCTAATTTTAATAAACTGAATATTTAAAATATGCCAGTCATAGAATTTATATTTTAATACTGGTTGTTTTCTTAGATCAAATCAAATATAGAATTGCATGTAGGAAGTTTTCAACTTTCAATAAATAATCAACATATAAGTTTAGTTTAGTAACTAATACTTTAATATTGTCATTGTACAAGGTCACAAGTTGTAAATACTAAGGTTTAAACTTTGTAAAAACAACAAATAAAATAAAGTCTAACCCAAGTTCATTTTCACCTGTAAGAATTCATTAAGAGAAATGAAGATGTAAATACCTACGTAAATTAAACGAAGTTAAATATAACAAGTTAGAGTTTGTTTACATTGAACGAATGTAATAAGTAGTTTTAATTGAGTTTTCGAAGCAAAGCTGCATCAATTAAAAAACATAGCAAGTTAGTTCTGACTCATTTTCATTGCAATCAGGTGAATCGAGTGGAATAATAGTAATAATAAACTCTCAGAGGAAGTTATATAAATATTTATTAAATCTTCAGACATAAATAAGATAACTTTAGGTATATTCCCAGTAATCGCTAGTTATACTTAGATATATTATTATAAAATACACATAAAACAACTCATAATGCTTATTTTTCTCTCTCGTCTCATTTTAAATTTTATAATGAAATTGTTTATGTAATTTCGTTGGAGGTAAATATGTTGATTGAAATGTGTTTAAAATTCGGAGTTTTGATTGAACTATATGTAAATTATTGGAAATGTTTTATTAGCTTAATTTGTTTGCAATCAATAAAACAGTTAAGAAAAGAATGAAAACAAATAAAAATTGTTTAGCAAATCACAGGAAAAGTTTTAATTTTATTAAAGAAAAACAAAGAAAATAAAATAAAAATAATGAGTTTATTAGAAGTTCTAATTTATTATAAATAATAATAAAGTTAAAAGTATTTATAACAAATTAAAATCATGTACAATTATTTTTTTTTAATTCATCAATCAAAGTGCAATTGAAATATGTAATGATTGAATAATCATTTTTACCTTTCTCGAAACTTTTAATTGACTTGACATCTTAAATAAAAAAAAAGTGATATAATGACGCTAACAATAATAGATAGTTAATAATAATAATAAGTAACTACTGGTCACGAGTATGGTATGAAAATTTTACTTTCATTTAATTGCATTTTCTTTCCCATCATTTAAGTTAAGCGTTATTTCTTATGACGTTTTCCACTTTTAACGTAGTTTGTTACTAGGCAAAATGATTAACATTTCTGTCATAATTAACACTTAACTATTTTCAAGTAGTCGTTTAATGATGTAACGTGTAATGATAATAAAAAATATTCAAAAAGTTAAGAGTAAAATCGGAAGTGTGCAAAACATTTATAAAACAAAAACCTGTTAAGAACAAATTTAAGAATAAAAAGCATTTTATAATACGAAACAATATCAACGAGTTGTTTTTCATAGCTCACTTTGTATAATTACAGAAACTCCATTTGCTTGTACTTACAAATATCACGTTAAACGTTAATATAAAGATTACGTGGTTCGTATACCGTTCTGGCACTAATTTCTTTTGTAAACATGAAAACAAAATTTGCACTTATAATTAAATTTGTATATAAGTAGGATACATCATCATCATCATCCTATACTCTATAGCCACATGTTAACTTTCAAAGAGTTCCAAACCTATGCAAAAAAATATTTTGTAACTATAAAATGAATAAATTTAAAATTTGCAAAATGCAACATTTGCAATAAACATATGTATAATATTTGATTTAGCAATAATTAATAAATTAGAAATTCAATTACCTGCAACATAATTTCCATGATTGCAGCAAAACATTGCAAAAACAAAAAAAAGCATGAAGTGAAGAATCTACACTAATGAATTTATTATTTGAATTTATGAGTTAATGAAGGAAGATTTATACAAATATGGTTGTTAACATAAGTATGCCTTTTAAAGAATTTATCAAGTCATAATAAATTTACTAAATAGTATGATTTTGAATGTAGTATTGTACACAAGTCATAAAACTTTAATAGTCATAAATAAATAAATTGCCTTCAAAAGAATCTGAAAATCCATTCTCTTCTCTTTGATAGTTAATTCTATTTCTATTACAACATCAATTGCTGCATATTGCATAGCGTTGCTTATTTTTAAGACTTACTAATTGCAACTAATTAACTAGCATTTATATCTACATATATGTATAACATATAAATTTATGTATTTATAAATTAATTTAAGTTGTGTTATCATTTTAAAATTAACTTCATATAATGTATATAACCTTGGAATCACAAAACAATTTCTGTTTGTTATCTGTTATCATATTTAATTATTGTCTCATTATATATATACAGTGGCAGCAACTTTGTGTTGTTTAAATTAGTCTCATACAGAGGTACGCACTAGTCTCATCATCAACTCCAACCACCTACCAGTAATTTAACTAAAATTTAATTTTCAAACTTTAAATTAATTATACAGCTAGGAAATTTATATTTTTAGTTAGTAGCCAACTAAATTATTTAAAAACTTAAATTGTTAGCCATAACCTACATTCATATGTTTCCTATTAAATTATTTTCAAACTGGTCCACGGTTCCTCTGAGTTCTTGTTTCCATCAAGTTGCACAATCCAAAACAATAAATAACTCACCGTCAATTAGTTATTATTATTGCTATGTTTATGTTTACAAGAACTGCATTTGTGCATATATTATTACAATTTCTGTTCCATACTCCATTTTGAATATTTTTAAAGCATGAAAATTGTTGTTGTTTTTACACGTAAATATATAGTAAATTGAAATTACATGTATGTTTTGTACTTTGTACATTAATACATTCGTACTGTATTTTTGGAGTATTATTTACAACCTACCGTGGCATTATAATAAGAAATGTTTTTATTCGTTATGTTCATGCACGAAGTCGACATTAAACATCATGATATTCCTCTGTACATAGACATAGAGGAATACCAATAAGAATAATGTTTCCAAGTATGCACAAGTATATAATTGAATATTATATTATGTGGGTATTATTTAAGTTTGAGTATATTCTAGGAAATATTGCATTTTAGGAATTTCTTCCATTTTATTTAACTTCCTGTTAACTCCCTGAAATATAAATTGTTTGTTTTTAATTACAAACAATATTTTTAATTGATTACCTGTTAACTTATTATTGCAAAAGTTAAAAGTTAACTAGTCATATGACTCATGTTTATATTTATAATTGCAGTAAGTTTATTGCTAGCTAGAAAAATGTTGTACCTTTGAAGTCGTTGAACAAAGTGCATTTCTATTCTATTAATAAATTATTGTTTAACAAGTATCAAATACTCTAAAGGATATTGATGATACAATTAGATTGGAATATTAATTAGAAAAATTTTAAGACTTTATTGATTTGATTGCTATAAATTTAAACATCATTTAAAATATTTTAGTGTTATGCATATATGAAAAGGATAAAAGTGCATACGAATTTGCATTGCGTCCAAACGGAATGAATATATAGCTCAAGGTCGAAGTTATCTTTATGTTCATATTACGTTTGTGCATTTTATTAATACATACAAAGACATTTGGGATCCTTGAAATGAAACTAACGAAAATGTTTATGTATATCCATTAAATTTCCATTCAAATAGATTTGGTGGTTTCAAAAATAACCGATGTAGATGTGACAACAAAATGGCTGCTTTATCTAGTCACATGGACATTGACTTTTTTGAAAACATTGTACATAATTCAATCGTTTCAAATCACTGCATTTTCATTCATTGCAATAATCAACTTCTTCTTCTTCTCTTTTAACAATAAATAAATAATAGTCATTTGTGCATTC
>JASKGN010023029.1:0-11428 GCA_030556245.1 Falagria sp. GC000072 | reverse complement strand
TAGACTCGAACCCCCCACAAAGATTTTTTGTTATTGCTACATTTTATGTTATTCGCAACGGAAGTCCTGGCATATGGCCGATATACTATTACTAAGTATTGTTGTAGAAAGGAAAAGGGCCACCACGCCACGCATACAACCAACAAGCGTGGCAGCGAAAAACACTCGTAGCAGATGATACCACGAGATTACAACGAACGCGTAAGGTTTTTAGCTAATAATCACGTAATGTCGTTGTTGGTGATAGTCAATCGCCCACCTTTAGACATACTCATGTATGTCCAAGTTGAGTGCTTCGAGTGCTACTAAAACCCACCCCCATTGTAATAGGGCAATTACATTATGAGTCCTTTGCGTGCGGCACGCCGCCGTCGTGTTAGTTTTTGATCACTACCTGGCTACTACCACTCTTGATTTTCTTTATTTTTTTATACTTTTTTTTACAATTGTGTTATTATTGTTTTCATATACTGGGGGCAGAAAATAAAATAAGTTGGGAAAGTGGATGCACTTCACGTATCTCGAAATATGTCGTACGAGTGCGGAAACGTGAGACGCATTGGTTTTCCTTCCAAAGTGGCTAAGTTTGTTGGCTTTGGGAGACCTTATGTCCCGCGAACTTTCGTACATCTCCCTAGGGAAGCGACACGACTTTGCAAGCTTTCCTGTGCTTTCTAACCTGATATATTTCTTCCTACCTGAACTTTAACGTTTCTAACCTTTATTAAAGCTTGCAACAGACGCTACGCCATTTTGTTTTCCGCCATCTTGTCATACTTAAAATTTGATTTATATTATAATGAATGCTGAATTATATGCGAATTTAAAAATCGAGACTAATGAGTATAGAAGTGTAGAGCAGAGTAGAGTGGAAAACCAAATGTTGGTAATGTCGTCGAGTCATTGTGCATTTTTGAGTTAATGATCCGAGCTGCTTTTAATTCGAGCACATTTGCCGGTCGTCGCGATTGCACAAAATGCACACTTAAATGTCGCCATACTTTGGGACTCTCTTGTAAATGCATTTGCAAATGTAGTAGTGCCTTAGTATGCATAGAACGGGCGCATTTCAGATGCAATCGTCGAGTGCATACAAATTTACCGCCGACGGTTGCAACCGAAACATACGGCTAGTAGGTATACACTACTCTTATATTTATATAATTTAAATCTCATTACGTATTTACTCATTGCATGCCATTTCCAATGTCGATTCCCTAAGGCATTTTCAAAAAATAAAATTTTCTCAAAAGAAACAAAGAATTCAGGAATAAAATGGAATTTGAAACGACATATCATGAAGACATAAACATTATTTATAGTTTTCATGTTGAAGAGCGACGTTTTATGATCCGGCGTTAGATCGTTTAATCAAGAACGAAAATCCAATAAATAAAATGATTTCGCCGTTAGAGATAACGCCGATGTATGTACGCTTTATTTAAATTTTTAAGCGAAGATTAGATTTTTGTTGCTAGACTCGTTGAACATGCTTATTACGAGTCTTTGATCTTCTTCCAACAAATACGCCAAATGCGAAAGGTTTAAGAACCCACAATGTCAAATGGTCGCGTGGGCTGGATGGCTGGTGGGCATTCGACACTCGACCGGTGCGAAATGCTTACTTAATTTAAATAAATACTTTCATATAACAAAACATTAAGATAAGAAGAATTACACAATGTGCACAGAGAGCGCCGTGTGCGCTTTGGTTATCTTAGGCGACACGACTTTAATTTTAAATGGATTTCCGAACACGACATCGGCGCGAGAACTTTTCTACTGGGTGTTTTAAAGATTTCAAGAATTTATAAAGGTATTTTATAGAAATTTTTAAAATTTCATTGAAATCTTAGAAGGTTTTAGAAATTTTAAGAATTAAGTAATATTTTTAAGTTTTTAGTAAGAATTTAGGTGTTAAGTAGATTTAGTTAACAGCAAATCAAAAATTTAAAATACCCATAATAGAAACGCGCCTTGTTCGAGTTAGGTTGGGCGAGATAAGAGTACCGGACGACACCCGATGTGTGCGGTATCCAAAGGACCACACCAGCTTTCATTGCGGCGTTCAGGACACCACTGAAAGGAGCCAAACGCCCGACATGTTGTCGTAGGCGAGGTGAACAACTAACTTCGATTAACGCAAATGCACAAGACAAACCATGTTTCTTAAAAAACGAACAAATAACAAAAATATCTCCTTCACAATATTACTTTTTGACATAATTCTTTAGGTATCCCCTAGAAAAATAAAAATAAACCATATTTGATTATAATCAAGTAATAAGATCATAGATTCGAAGCAAATATAATTAATATTAGTGGCGTGTACACGCACAAAAGTTATTTGCTTCGCAGCGTGTTAATTCTAGTTTACAAAAGTACTTAAGACAAAATCTCATTAACGTTTTAGGCTGGTACTTTAACACGAATTAGTTAACACGACTTTATTATGCGGGCAATGCAAATACGCCGAATTCTTTACATTTGAATAATAAATATATATAACCGAAACAAATGGAGTTTTTGGAATGAACAGAATTCCAAACGGCACACCATCAAGTCTTACGTCGGTTAACAGTTTGTTCGCGTGCCCACTGCCCACTTTGAATAATATCAAAGCATCAAACAGCATATCCAAACATTAATAAAACAAGCGTTTTGTAACTGCCATAATCTCCACGCATCTACACCCTTAATGTCTCACCATGAAATCACTCTACTTCAACTTCAACTTGAATTTCCCTCTCAACTATTGTAATCTTATTAAAAATATTTTTGACTTCTGAATTTGAAATTAAATCCGCTTTTACCTGAAGTTAATCTCTTCTTCCGGAAAACTTCAGGAAGTTTTTTGTAGTCAAAAATATCTGATGGTACCATGGGTACCACAAGACTTACTACTATAGTAAAGAAAACCAATTGAAGTGGAAAATCCCTTAGAGTGTTGATAGGTAATCGATTGGAAAAAAGAAATAATAATTGTATACATGAGTAAAGTAAACCGTTTCAATAATGCCATAAATATATAAGCAAAATATAACAATATCAGCGTTGACGTTTATAGAAAAGCAAACCACACTCGAATGGAATACCATTTCCATGGACAGGGCATGAAATCAGAGAAATTACGAGTACAGGTAGACGAAAGCTATATATGTATGTAGATAAAAGCTAAAGAGCTAAAGGTATACAAACAACACAAAGGTAGAATCCATTAGTTATGCATGTAGAACCCAACCCGATGGAGGCGGTTTGAACGAAGCACTACTACAATATAGAGTGTTGGTGGATTATTGGTTAGTTTCAGCACGCGTTCGCGGTAAACATAGGAAATCAAAATAGAACCGCGCATGATTTATTCAAGCGTTCGATTACGGTTGTTTCGTCGGCATCGGTTTCGAACACAATAATTTAGATCAACATGAGCAAAAGACCACCATTACATTGGTAAATATTTGATTGGTTCATAATGCTCTCTGGTCGTCATATCACGCATTTCTGACCTTAAACGCGAATGCATGGGGCTTTTTTATGTATTGCTCAGGGGTAAAAAATTAATTGTGATTTATTTATTTTGTTTTAACTACTTTTTAATAAACAAACATTGTACAAAGTGTAAAACAATCAATAATTTTTAATATTTAAATTTATTTCTAGTTTTTTCTTATCTAGAATATCTATATAGATCTATGAATTATCTACAATTTAAAATTGGAAAAGTTCAGTGGTACTCAAGTACATACAAAAGATCCCAACTCGGAACTATAAGCTTTTAATCGGATTAAAAAGTTGAAAATTTCATTTTGACGAGTGAGAGAAGATTTTGACACCTTTTTTTTCAGTGATCCAAATCTGATACACATCTCTATTCAGGATGGAATACATAACAGAAATACCAGTTTAAAATAAAAAAGAAAAAGAGAAGTTGCAAACATTACACGCACAAGTGATTTAAATGCGTACGTGCATAAAGTGAATAGTTATGTTAGTGTATGTGAGTTTATACTGACATAGACGAGATAATCTGAATTTGAATTTGATTGCGAAGGGAAGAATCCTTCGTTGAAGAGGTTGATACAAGCGTTAAACACTTCAGTAGATGATGTCATCCATGAAATACCTACTGCTAGTATACTATTTATGTGTACACCTATTCCATCCATGTAGTATAATCTCGATTAGCGAGTGAGTGAATGAGATGATTCGAGTATGTAATGTACATGTGTGTTATACTGTTATATGTGTATATAGCAAGCCTGGGCGATTATGATTTAATTCGATTTTCATGCCGCACATTTCACGACACATTATACATGCATCATATGCATAATTATAATATTCCATGAGATTCTAACGCCAATTATAGTTCCATTTAATTGTGAAATGGCTTTATCAAATGAAAAAATAAACATTCTTCAAAGAGAAAAATATTTTTTTGAAAAGAATTCCTCTGTGTATTTACATTTTGAAACACTGTTATTATTTTTTGGCGGTGTATTTGAAGGTACTTTTTCCATTTCTTGGAATGGTCAGAATGCAAATAGGAATGTGAATTGTGTCCAAAGCATTTTCACTTGATTGCCAGATTTCATGTTCTGTTTATATTATGCACTCAATAAATTCATGTGTAATGTATAGGTACAAACATACCTCTGAAATGTATAAGTATGTAAAACACCCTTAAACCAAAATAAAAACCTCAATTAATTATTATTAGCTACAACCTATTCATTATGTCATTAAGACATTAAGCTATTGAAATTCCTTTGTCCAAAAACATTGATTTAATTATAAAAACAAATGAAGGAATACTTAGGAAGTTAAATCATGAATACGTTGAACTTATATGTATTTAATTTATAATATTTGTAAAGGATAGTGAATGAGAAACCCATGAAACGCCAACAATACCAAATCCGGATGAAGAACCAGAGAAGTCACAAAATCAATTTCAGATTAATTCCAGCTGGGTGTAAAAGGGACAAATGCAAGTTCTAAAGCTCATTTAACCCTTTTTAAACTAGGTAGTCGTTGTTGACTTTAATCCTGTTTGTTTCCTTTACAGGATAAAATAAATTTATAGCGAAAGGTACCTATAAATATTAAACTCAAATTGTAAATAAATCGTTTACAAAACGGAACTGAAAATTGATGTTGACGCATTTTTATTATTTTATTAAAAACATCCACACGAAATTACTAACAATAATGAATAAAAATGACAATATAATATTGGATAAATTAGCCAGGAAGTTAAGCATTATATGAATTTTTCTTTTTTGTATTTTTATTTTATTACTTTTTAATTTGTATGAATATAAATCGTTTAAAGAATTAAATTTGAACATTAATCATTTCTAGGGAATTTAGGTAAGTACTTATTTCTGGGGGATTTTTTTCATTAATTGAGATACGTTACAATAAACAAATATAAAAAATCTTTTAAAAAATCTTTTAAAAAATGGAAAGTTCCGTATTTACTGATTCATTCACGCCAATTACATTTGTACCGTTCTATTCATCGAATTCGTGTTACTCTCATTATATTGACAAATCAAAGATTTTATTAAAATAAAAAACGATGATAAAACATCATTTTTAGTAATTTAAATAATAAGTAAAGTCATCGAAATACTTAGATATTTGTATTATAGGAATGTATGTGTTTTAGATAGATATAGGAATCATGCATCAAACATAATAGTAATTGCATCCAATTCAACATGTCGCTTATGGGCAATTTAATAATCATTATATCAACAATCGCCACAATAGACACGGTCGGCGCGAGCGCTTACTATAATCAACGGTCCAAGTATATAATGTACTTATGTCGACAATTATTTGACATAATTTATGTTCATACAAATAAATTACGCTTACGTTCGAATTTATAAGTGACGCTTTTTTTTTCTAGAAACTTCTAAAATGAAGTTTTCCCTAGGATTTAAATTCCAGTTCACAGTTACTTATAAAAATTCTAAAGTGTTAATTAGAAGCAAATTAGAATAACAAATTCCGTATTTATCTATTGACGAGAATTATTGCATGGTTAATTTAATTATAATCAAGTGATAGAAGATAATAAAAGGTAAATATATACTGCGTTATGTTCTGTATTAAAGTGCATACTTGAGGTTAAAGTTTCTACAGAAACAAAGACTCGGTGAGAAACAGGAAGACAATATCGAAATCAGAACAAAATAATCAGAGAAGAATATACTCACTCAGGGAAATAATGCATTAATGCACTATACAAGTAGGAACAATCATCAAGGATAATTAGAAAAACTGTAACAATCTTGATATTGATAACCAAGTTGTGTTTTCTTATTGCGAAATGAATTATTAGTTTATTACTTAGTAAAGTTCTGTGAATCTAATTCTGATTTAGATGACAATAATTGCGACAATAGAAAATTATGAAAGCATTCTTTTCCAGATAGATAAAGAAAGCTACAAAGCTATTTGAATCTAGTACAATTAGCTATTATGTTACTTTAAGCTTATAACTAAGCTTAACATAATAAATCATAAATTAATTAAGAACTGTTACTGTTAGATTTGACTCACTATGTAATTATTAGTTCAACGTTTTGTTGTTGGAATTTTCTGACAAACTTTTATTTAATTTAAATATTTATATTTTGTTATATAATAAATTTATGATTAACGCACAATTAAGTAAGTTAAACGTTTTTTTTTTTTGTAAAAAATTTAAATTGTTTTTTGTAAAGTTTATAATTTTTAAAGACTTAAGCACTTAAAATTTTTATATACTTAATAGAAGTGCAAATGCATTCATCGTTGCATGACGACGATTATTTAATTAATTAAAATTACGCAAGTTTATAAAAAGTGAGATAACAATGTGTTCCTTTATTAATCCACATGCAAAAGAAACAAAACAAGTAAAGGACTAAAGTCAATAGTGTATGTAGTTGATTTAAGTCATAAGACTTAAGTTCTAATTCTAATATGATTAGATAGGTATAAAAATAAAAATTTTAATTAGCAATTCCTGTGTTAGTTTAAGTAGTATTATGTAGAGTATTATTAAATTCCTATTCTTATCCATGTTGAAATTTCTATAGTAGCAAGGATCAAACACATTTCATATTTGTGTGAGTTGCTTTTGGTTTTGTTTTGCGCTATTATGTGCTTGTCGGTAATCGCTGATGGGTATCTTTTACTATACATACTCATATTCAAAAGCAAACCAAACTAGCTTTCTTTCTCTTATGAGTTAGTTGCGCCACGCTAATGAATTTGTTATATAAAAAATAATAATTTTACGCTACTTGAATACTACAATAAATGCTCCTTTACATAATGCTTATTATATTATTTTTAATTATTAAACAACAAATAAAGTTTCCTAATAAGAAAACTCTTCCTAAAAACTAATTTCCTTATAAACTCCTCTTTTAGTCAATTCTTAATTAAATAAACTTCTAGGAAAATAAATGAATCAAATGAGGATAAAAGCTTTTCACGTTCAACGTATTATTTCATAGCGTTTAAGCATTTACGTAACGTGAAATTCAAGAATGATGATTGTTTAAACATAAAAATAGTGTTTATATCCTTTATGAGCACGATATTCGTCGCGCACACTAAGGAACTTCCATATAATGAATTTACAGAACTTGGGAAACAAATTACGAGAATGATGATATAGTTAAACATCTTTAGATTCGTTTTTTATTCATTCAATGAAGAAAAGAACGACTTTACTTAAGTCACTAAAGATTATAATAAAAGACTAGAAACTTAAGCTGTACCGAGTCGTCTTTTCTGACATGACACTAAGTCAGTTCATTGTTCTTCTCTAACATCCCGAGCAAATTCTCCATTGTTAAATTAGTATGTATTACAAATTAAAATGGAAGAAATTCTATACTCTTCCGGTTTTCCGCTATTTATTTTTCAAAAAATTCTATCAAACAAATTTTGGACCTTTAGAATGGCCAAAAACCAAAATCACTTTTCCAAATTTTTATTACTTGGAGATGATTGAAAAATCCAATTTAAAACTACCCCATAACTTTTAAAAAAGAAAAAATAAAAATTTCAAAAAATATCAGCAAAAAATGTTGGTACCTCTAAAATGGCCAAAAACTAAAATCAACTTTCCAAATTTTTATTGCTAGAAGATGATTGAAAATTCCTATTTAAAACAACCCCATAACTTTTAAAAAAGAAAAAAGAAAAATTTCAAAAATTATCGGCAAAAAATTTTGGTACCTCTAGAATGGCCAAAACCCAAAATCACTCTTCCAAATTTTTATTGCTAGAAGATGATTGGAAATTCCAATTGAAAACTATCCCATAACTTTAAATAAGAAAAAAATTCCAGCAAAAAATTTTGGGACCTCTAGAATGGCCAAAAACCAAAATCACTTTTCCAAATTTTTAATGATAGGAGATGATTAAAAATCCCAATTGAAAACTACCCCAGAACTTTTAAAAAAAGAAAAAATGAAAATTTCTAAGGATAATTACCATTTGAGCATACGCTAGAGTTGTCGGGATGTCCTGAACTGTCAGTATCGCTGTCATGATGTAAAGGTGCTGAATGAAGTGAGAGATCCCTGGGTCCGGGACTAGGAGACCGGCCGCCGCCGCCGCGAAGTTCCGCCGGCCCGCTTAATATATCCGTGATCATAAAACGGGATCGCGTCGACGCTGTCTGCGGCATGGCCCGAGCTTCGTCCTGAACGGTCATGCCAGCCACCGTTATGGTGGGACTCACCGTGTCGCTTATTCGCAACACCTTGACGAAACTCAAAATTTACGTGTTATCTGTTTTTCTTATCACTATCAAAATCCTTGTTTTTCAATCCTTGTCCTATGTCCTTTCAGAGTTTTTCCAGAGTTAATTAAATTTAAGGAAGTTTGGGATTATCCTTAGCACATCCCCTTAACACATCACAAAGTTTCCAAAAGTTTTGCACTTCCAAAATTTGTTTTTAAATTTGAACTTCACTTAATAAAAATTTAGAGTCAATTTGAGAAAATTGGAGCACTGAGCACGTGTAAATTGGTGATCAATTTGGAAAAGGTTCTGTTGATGATTTGACCCACGAGGAAAGGTAAATAAGAGCGCTTCCGTATACCTGAAGCTCAAGAGTAGCAAGTAAGACGACGTTTCGTTGGAAACTAATCCGAATGTCGGAGCTGGCAGGCGGCCTGAGCTTGCTTGCTTGCTGGTAAATCAGCCATGTTGCTCTGCCTGTTTCCCCTCCAAGTGCTGTTAATCCATGTGGTGGGAGTCCTGTTTGCGGCCAATCCTGAATCGAGGATTTAATTCTTCCTCCAATAATCTCGCCAGATTAAATGGGCTAGGCGGCTGGATTAAAGCTTTCGGCGTCGCTGACAACGATTGTCAGCGTCGTTTTTTAGACTTTGCTTTTGGAGCGGGGAGAATGCAAACACACACGTTTCGGTATACTTGCAACTCCATTATATCCTTAACTTATCCTGATTTTGATTTTTGGAAATACTAATTTGGAACGTTTTTTAAATTTGCAATTCTTGGAGTGAAATGTGTGGGCGTATTAGTAACCAATTAGGGTTGCAAGTTGTTGTAAGCTAATCTGATTGTTATGGGGTAGCGTTTGTGGCGGCATTAGGAGAATGTGAAGAGTTTGCACGCACGCGAGTTATTATGGGGTTTGGTGCTTTTGGTATTTAGCTAGCAAGCTGAAATGTAATGTGCAAAGCTCAAGCTGTAGGGATACGGATAGGGAGAGTTAAATAAGTAGTATGTATAAGTACTCACTCATGGAGAGCGTGAGGAAAGGAAACAGATGGTGTCACTGTAACAATTAAGCTGGAATTAAGCCCTCTTTTATGAGAGTCAAGCATGAGTGCGTTATACATTCAACACTCAATTCGCATTTTCTTTTATCCCAATAATGAATTTTATATGAGGACCTACTCATTATGGGAAGAATTAGTAGGGCTAACCAAACTTAGCTTAAACTACTAGTCAAATTTAGATTTTTATTTAATTACAAAGTTCAAATCTAAAAAAAGAATAAAGTCATAAACAAAATAATTAGTCATTAATTTAATTACGTGTAGATTTTTATTACACTTTACAAAAACTTAAATTAGCGGAAATTCACGAAAAAAAAAATTAAGTACCATATTTTTGGTCTCTACATATGTATGGAGTGTAATTATGTATAACAATTGTAAAATTGTTCAATTTGAATAAATAGACTATAAAGAGATCTCTTGATAGCTTTAATGTGTCATTTACCAAAACAAAGCGTATGTTGTTGGCGAACAAAAAGATCATCATGTTTATTTATACCTGATGCATTAAAAATTATCTGTATTCCAGCAGTTTATCTCTATTATGGCTTTGCTTTACCAAACAAAGTTAATGATTTGGATATTAGCATAAAGAACGCGTTTAATTAAACTATGATTTCTGAGCTTTAAATTGCTTCTTACGCGGCGGTATCAATTTAATTAACATAACACTAAAAATGCGAGCTTTAACGCGTTGTTAACTTTTATGTCAATATTGTTTTCCGTAACTATGGACCTATATTTTATTTGATATTTTTTACAGGAACAAGTATACTTAAATTTTATTATGTTATAGTTTCAGAAATTATTTTATGGGAAGTTTAATTTAGAAAAAGAATTTGCAGTAAGTTAATATTATTAATTTAATTATGTAAAATAAAAATTGTTAAATTCCCCTTGCATTTAACGAACATTTGAAGTTTTAATTAGTCTTTTTCTTATCATGATTTAATTTGTAACGATCAATTTCCGTTATAATTCTCTATAAAATAATAAAGTGGGTATTTTTTATGTGTATGAATGTATGAAGTAATATGGTTGATATGGCCCCTACGAAAGGGAAATGGAAACATATGAACATTTAAAAATAATAAACAAAACCATTATGAAATTTAATTAAACGCTTTTTATGCGCGTTTTGCACGCTATTCGTCGCGTTCACTGCCTATAAATATCGAATGTAGGTTTATTTAATACAATCAAAGGTAAGTAAGTAAACAGTACTGGATTTAAAGCCCTTGATGTTATATTACCTCAATTAATTTTAAATATAATTTTTTGAGATCTACTAGGCATGCGCTAAATACGCTATGGCACTTTTACAATTTTAAATTGTTTTTTCAACTTATAAAAAATAAAGTTTTACATTTTTCAATTTTCATTTTATTTTCGTTGTTCCACTTCCCACAACAACCCTAATTATATAGCTAGAGTATATTAACTGAAGTGTGCATTTTGTGACAAACATTGTCCCTCTATCCCCATAGTAGAATTTCTGTCCCTGTTGCTATCTAACGTAATCGTTTTGTGCTATTGCATGGTAAAGGAAACCAAGATCTGACAAGAGTGATATCTGATAAGACAATTGCTATGTGGCACT
>JASKGN010022988.1:0-62112 GCA_030556245.1 Falagria sp. GC000072 | reverse complement strand
TTTTTGTTTTTTTATTTTTTATGTCCTTTTCATATACAGGTAAAAAGAAGAAAATGATTATTAAAATTATACCCCCCCTGGGGGGCTGCAAACAACCTTCCAAATTAGTAAAACCCAAAAAATATTTTTGCCCCCCCCCCCCCCCAAAAAAAACCTAATGCAAAATAGAAACAGAGCCTCGCATAGAATCAATCATCTAATCAAACAATGTTTGGGCGATCTAGATGAGAAAAAGTGTTCATTGTAGAAGAGTGGATTTTTGCATGTGCAACACATGGTCACACATATAAAGATAGGTTGGTTATAGGTATTTTAACCTATCGGAGAGAGCATTCATTATTAAGCGGAACATACAATTCCACTAAAAACATCGATAACGACCACGGTCGTGTGCAAAATGTTCGCAGCACAAAAAAACCGCATTCACATACATTCGCACACACTCGAGCAAACTTGCGCGAGTTGTTTTTCGTATTAGGTCGGAATCGGGCAACATGTAACATCGCTCACCTATGCACATGTAAAGTCCGTACATTTGCAACGAGTGGAAAACGCCACCCCCAACTGTGTCGATCGCATCGATATGCATAGAGGAAAGTTACCACTGCTGGGTCGTCGTTATTGGCATCGTTTTTAGCTCTTTATTTTCACGTGAAATTTGTTTGATGGGGGTTTCCAATCAAACGAAAACAAAAACAAAAATAAAAACTGCACGGGAATTAAAGCAGGATAAATATCGAGACAAATACCTGGTTAGCAAAACTTTCAATGGGTTTTATTTAACTGGGCAATTACATTGATTAGAGTTTTTCTACAATTTAAAGTAGCCTAGCCAAGCTTAAGCTAACTTAACATAGACTAACTTTTAGAAAGACCATAATTAATTATAATGTAAAGATTTAATTATAGTTATTTATAATCATCATAGAAGTATTTGCAATAATATTTCTAAAAATCAAATGTTGAAAATGTAAAATGTGGATTTGTAAAAGTGGTGTAAAAATCCTCACCCGTAGATGTTATTGCAAGCGTGGAAGTGAGGTCACCCAGTGGTGCTGGCATTGCGGCCGTCCGGAACGCGACTGGGGGTTGGTGAGGTGGTGTTTCAGTAAAACGCACGGGGTGGCGCCAGCGAACGTATCGTGGGGTACCGCGTGTCCCTGCGGCATATAACTGGCCAGCCAGCTCTCATTAGCGTGTAAAAGTCCGGTTACAGTGCAGTTTTATCGTGTGTTGCACACGTTTTCTCGTTGTCCTCCCCCGCTCAGCCGATCACTGCCCCACGAATCCACAAACCTGGCCACATATAATCTACCATCGACGATTTTTTGCGCGCTCGTTCTCTCTGTTGCTTTTTTCGATTCCGACGCTTTGCATTGTAACTATGACGCAAAAATATGTCTGTTTGTGCATGTGTGCAATGATATGTTATCGATTTTATTTGATATTTTACCCCGTTTGTTTGTGCTTTTTGTTCATTCACGTTCTATGCTTCAAGTTACTTTAATCAAGTTACTTTAATTGTCATCTACTAGGTACTGATTAATTTACTTTTTACATTACGCGGATGATAATTAGATTTTTGGTTTGAAATATTTGAAATTTTTATTTTTTGACTTCGATTAGGGGATAATTTATATTCTTTTAAGCCAGAATATGGTGGTAGTACATTAAACCAATTATTACACACATGGTGCGCAAATAATTTAACTTTAATGATATTACCGCTCTAGGGCTGTAAAATTTAATATAGTAATTTTACAGTTTTCTACTTTGAACTTTGGAATTTCTCTAAGAAAGCTTTATATAATTTGGAGCTTAATGCTATATAGAAAACATAAATCAAATATTGTTGGACAAAATCCAATTATGCAGATGCATCTGATGCATAACTGTTTAATTAGCCATGCATAAAACCAATCTAAAGCATTAACTCGCACATAAAGCTATGATAAACGAGCAGGTCTGCAACAACAATCGAGAAAAAGCCCTCCCTGAAGATAAACTATTCCACATACTAGCAAAGCGCGGTAATGCCAAGGGATGAGAGTATGAGGAAGCTGCTAGTTCGGTATCGTGTTGAAGTAGTTGAAGCGTGTCGACGATCCACCGAAACGATATGTCTGTTACGTTTCGACGTCGATCGCAATTCAAACGCCCGCGCGGGGGTTGCTGAAGGCTGGTGTGAGTTGCGCGCCCCTAGGTGTCGGGTTGAATGCGGCGCATCGGTGGCGGGTGGCAGCGGGCGGTGGACCGACCGTCGGCATCGCGCGCGCTTTACCGACTCATTAAAACACTGTCCAAGCCGCCATTAGTTTCGGCTCGGTACAAATTACGTCATATGTCTTTGCCACCGTACGGGTTCCATCATTTATCTCTTAAATTCCAGCAAACGCGGGCGTCCCGTTTTCTCTCCCTTCGTTTAATGCCGAAATTAATTACGCGCACCGCAACCTACAATTTTCCACCGCGTGCAGCGCACGCACCGTCGAGGGCGTTTGCTAAATCGGTTCTAAATGCCTTGATAAAAGTGCGATCATCACGGAGAGAGTAAATAATGCATGTGGATATAGTAGCTATATGTATATGAAAGTCTGAAAAGTTTGCAGCATTTTCCAACGAAAAACTCTGCATGCTGTCGCCATCTGCGAGAAACTGGCTCAACTCCAGGCTTTTTTGGTCAGTGGAAAGTTCACGTTTTTCTGTTTCGTGACGCTTTCATATTGGACCAAACATTTCATGTTTCGAAATTTAAAAATTCCAATTTAGTAAACTTCGTAATAATATTTTTACAAATGCCGGATATAAAACTACTAATATTGTCACGTTCTTGTACTTTTATCCTCCCTTCTAACATTTTTATTTTTGTTTTTATTTGTTTAGAACTTTAGGAGACCAAAGAAACATCTGCCAGAACGACTTTGGCCAAATTGAAAAGTTCTTTTTTCTTTTAATTCACACCTTGTTGTTAGTTTTAACACATTAAATTATCGTCTTTTAAATTGACGGAATGAATTTTTATATCTATTTAAAGGGTCCCTGTTTCATTCTCCCACTGTAAGTTTGATTTATTGCTCTGAAAAAAAACTGCCCTGAATAAAAAGTGCGAACCGCAGTTTAATTTGGTTGTTTTCTTGTATTAGCATCGTGGGCTTTACTAATTTTTATTCGTTTTGGAATTCGTTTGTTCAATGGACGGACGTTGAAGCGCAAGCTTTCACATTAGTTAAGTTAGAACACTACCCAAGGGTGTAATAAAAATGTACGAAATGTTCCCCATCTCTTTTGGCGTTGTGCTACTATATTTAGAAGAACTTCGATTTAAAATGCTTCCAATTACGTTTCTGTTTTTCAAATATGAAAAGGTATGTAAACATGGGGTTTATTTATTCTGGGCAGATTTCGCTTTGGTTCTTGAATTAAAAAGTTAAATTTTATTGCAGAATATTCTTTTGGCGGGAGTATTATTTTAATATTTATATTTTGGCTCGTGTGCGGTAAAGAAAAAAAAATGACAAATTAGTCCAAAGTCTGACATAAAATCCCTCGTAAAATAACAAAAAAAGTTCCGAGAGATTTCGGTGATCATTAATGTTGTTATTTCGGAAATGCAAATTTTTGACCAAATGTAACTGACACCACACGAGTATGTGTTGTAGGTTGATTCATTTGAATAATGTTTTTCTAACGACCCCGACACGAGGCATACGACCGGAAGTCACGGTGGCAACACTGGGAAACAGGTCATTACGAGTTTATTGCAACTTTATTTCTATTCTGACAAGTTTGCATGTGTTCCCAAATCCGGGAATGAAAAGGAAGCGATGTTCATTTATAAGAAGTGTCATCTTCCACATCTCCTTGTGTGGCTTAATTGATTTCTTGCAGATTTCTGTAATTCATTAAAAATTCTATAAAAACAAAAGCTATCTAGTATATATGGTTAATTAGCAATTTAGACCTCTGTAAACAAGCGAAATGATATCAGGACACAACAAAAGGACTAACACATGGAACCAGCCCTCTCTAGTTCTAGTAAACGACGCAATTTATATTGTAATGTAGTGGATGTATTTTATAAATGTAGGTACAGAGCAATGGAATGTTATATGAATGTGCACCCTTGAGGATTACCCTTTCAATTGTGAATATTCTACAATTTCAAGACAACAAATAAGTACAGCTTTTTTGGCTAGGATTTTGATAATTTTGGAATTAATTTTATATTCCATCTATTGATTTAGCAAATTGTTGTAATCCCAAAACTACCCCGCGAGTAGATAATAATATATCTTTTCAACGACCCCTTTCGGGATGTCTTCCCGAAAGACCTTTGCATAGTGACTCGGGGCTAGTTCGTAAATGACGCATGTGCAATTATTCGAGATATATGAGTGTCGAGTTTGCAGGCCGTTCTATGTACGTAGTCTTCACGACGTCGTTTATTAATTCTGCACAGTCCGCCCCCGAATTGCCCGGGGTGTTCTGTGTGGATGTGTGTGGAGTATGTACATCCCCTTGTTCCAAACCTTCAAAGACGTAAGTCGAGTCGGCTAACTTGACCAACTGAAGGTTTTTTAATTAAACGCCGCCGCCGCGCCGGTGTTGTGTTTATGCACGCAGTAGAGCCAAGCCAAGAAGAAAAGCTTTATGATTTAAGTGCGCGTCCGTAATTCCGGGCATTCGGAAAATCCACAAGGTCCTTTTGTCTTGTTTCGGCGTATATATCGTAAATGGACGATACCGTTTGGAGCGCAAGCAAGTTTCGACGTGAGAGTGTAGAGCTTTAAAATCCCTTCGGCCGTCCGAGCTAATTCGCTCTATCACCCGCCTCCTCGCACCCTTGGACAGTGGCCGGTTTAAATCCACCCCTTTACTTTAATAACTCCTGCCCTTATTAAAGGGTTGCGATGTCCGTACGGTCGCAACGGCATAAAGCAAAGCAAAGCTGCTCCTGCTCCAACTCCAGCTCCTGCTGCACACGCACACATTCACTCTCCGCACTAGGGCGGTGTATATACACGCTTGGATGGTCACAGAGCACCGCCACCGCTGCTTCCATTGCACTTGTTCTTCCTGCATGGGTTAATCTCGTTACAGAAGGATTTATATTGCCGAAAATATCTTTGCTTTGCGTCCGCACTATATTCGTGCGCTAAGTAAATGAAACCGAAACGGAAACAAGAGGCGCGTACTGGCCGGACAGGAAGACCAGCGAAAGGAAAAATACGAGCGAAAAGTACAAAGTTGAATTGAAACTCAGATACAGTTTGAATTTATTGCTTCAGGAAGAGATGGAAGGACACAGGAGTGTGTGCATGGTTCACTCTTGCTACTTGCTAGGCATTCTAGCGGCTTGCTGCCATGCCATACACACCTATAAACATAGCCCGTGCACGCGCTCTTATTTTATATTTGCTTTTCTTTCCTTTCTGTTTTTAATGTTCTTTTATGGGGTTGAAAGGTCCTGCTTTATCTATTGTGTGCATTTCAAGTTATTTTAAATATTCGTTTATGGCTGACCTGCGAACTGTAATGAATTCAGACTACAGACACACAACATTTATTTTCGCAAGTGCTACTATAGCTGCTTTCTCCAAAACTTTTACAAAGGCTGCGAGCTTTGTTCTGTGATAAAACTTTTCTGTATTTGAATTAATAACTGATTTACTCATTTTCCTGCAAATTATGTTTTTATTCGTTTTTGTTTTCCACATTAAGTATTTATTTCTAGTTTGTGAAATTGAAACCTGCATTTCCACAAAATTGTAATTTTGGGAATTAGTATTTCGCTTTTGTAGGACTCTGCTGTTTTCCAGGTCCTATGCCAAAATTGTTACTGGAGCTGCAGAGGATCGGCATTACCACCTCATGCTAGACCACCTCATCTGGTAGGACCTGTCAACATTTTTGGCCCAAAGCTAAAAAACATATTCTAAAGAGTACCAATTTCTTAGTATGCTTAATTGTCTGAATATATCTAAAATTCATTTCCAGCGTTTTATATTTTATGCGCTTGGGTGATTTGTAACTTCGCACAAAGGCAACAATTATATTTAATACAGAGATATCAACAAATATATATAAATACAGATGAATGAAGTAGTCCGAGCTTTGTGATCTCGGAGGAATATGAAAAACAAAAGCAGTTCCAAGAGGACAATTTTCCGAAACCAATAGAAACCATTGGAAAACGCAAACGAGTGTTGAGTTAGTTCCGCTCCCTAACCTCGCAATATCACACCGAGAAACGCGAGCTCGTTTGCCCTTTGTAATTAAACTAACAACCGCTTGGATGGACACATCACATCACATCACGTCGCGTACCATCCACAACTACCAGAAAACAATGAAGCAAATTTAAGTGCAGACATTAATGCACCATCAAATTTGCATTCGAATGTGACAAATTTGGGCAACATACACAAAGTAGAGAGAAGGCACGTTTGCATTGTGTATTGGCGGTCAGCGAGCGGATAAAGCTGTATGAATAAAGGATAAGTAATTTAAAAAAGCCTCGAAATGTAAATATGGTTAAAATTTTCGCCGCCTCTTCGGTTGGCACTAAGAGAGACGGCTTCTCATTGCAAAAACGTGCGTCTAAGCGAACAGGAAACTCGTATGTGGCGCTTGCGTATCGCCGCCAAAGCGCCGTCCTCTCTCGTTGCCCCCGTCCTCCAACGTCCTTCGCTCACCGCTAGCAAATTCGCAAAACCGCCGTACCGATGCAGCGCGTCTCGCTTCAATAGACCGGCGTAGACACGCGCTTCGTCCTTTATCATCCAAGCCAAAAGCCCGGCCCAATCTGACCGCAACGCGGCGTATCTCGTTTCATCTCGAGCGCACCCAAATCGTCGCGTCTTCGTTCGCCAGCAGTGGCGCTGCCGTTGCCGCCGCTGCCGCCGCCAGGGTGCTTCTGTTTTAATCTGTGTGCGGCCTCGATGTTTCGTCTCTCGCGCCGTCTCCACCACCGTTCGGCTGTCTCGCTCTGTGCATGCATGCTCTGCGTTCCTTTTTCTTCTGATAAGCGCGCAAAAGGGTTATCAAAGCTCGCGCTACCTGCACTACGACGTCCTTTGCCAAAATGCTCTTCGTCTGGTGCATGGCTCCTATGAACCTCCTAGCAGGACATGAGTCGACGCGTGCATGGGAGGCGATGGAGTTTCCAGCTTGGCGAACGGGTTGGACGAGGATGGCGCGCGCCGTTGCCCCGCACTCGAGGGTGGTTTATTTAATGCCGAAGAGTGGTGATACTCAGTTTCGTGTTTACTGCGTGGATTCGCTTGTACAGTTGGAACGTTTAGTAGCCAAAATACCGCTCGACCAAACTGATTTGGAAACCGAACTTACACGTTGTCTCCGCCAACGTGCGTGCATCCAAGTTGTGTCCAAACACTCATCGCTCCTCTCGGCACCCGCAGAAAACTTTGGAAACTTTTGTCCATGGAAAAATGCAGATGGAAAGTGCGCAGTAAAATTGAAGCGACTTAGTAATTCTCTATTTTTCTCAAATAGTTTTAGTGGTGCGGTGGATCACTTTTGATCTATTTTTAATTGAAGCGTATGCGTGCTGCTGGTCTGCGAGTCGGGAGTTTTTCATGTGTGAACTGTGTGTGGTCCGGTTTCCATCCACGACGAAACAACAGCCGTGCGCGTATTTACCGCGCGAGTAAAACTTGGAAGCATTGCAGTCGTCCATCAACGTTGACGACGACTACATCGACGAGAAAGTCGGATTGGAAAAGTTTGGCAAAGTTTTAATTAGTTCGTCACAAGCCACGAGCGCACGATCGCGTTCGTGAGTCTATGTGTGAGTGTGCACCTGGCCATACTTTGTGAAGAATTAAAAAATCGCGCGCGCGTTTTTCACACCCCCACTACGCACGCATTTTTCCCGCTGCGCGCACGTTGTTTGAAAAAAGTTGGGAACTTTGTTGTGCGTTTGTTTCTTGGGTTTTCTAATAAATAATTATTGGAAGGGTGGACATCAAATGTGCGCGCTGAATGTACGGTGACTGGAATCCGTCACAAGAGCGACCAGGTAGCGAGGAAACCAGCATGCACCTGACGGCAACAAACACTTCCACGAGCCAGACGGCTACTGGTGTGGCTGCCTCTCCCGAAGGCACCAATATCATCAACGACAGTTACAGTAAGATGACGTCGGACATCCTGGCGGAGCGGACCCTCAATGACTTTCTCTCAGAACATCCTGGCGAGTTGATACGTACAGGCAGTCCGCTGTTTGTTTGTACAGTGCTCCCGCCGCATTGGAGGTCGAATAAAACTCTCCCAGTGGCTTTCAAAGTGGTCGCGCTAGGGGACATCGGTGATGGTACTGTGGTCACTGTTCGGGCTGGCAATGATGAGAATTACTGCGCCGAGTTAAGGAACTGCACTGCCGTCATGAAGAACCAAGTCGCCAAATTCAACGACTTGCGTTTTGTTGGACGCAGTGGTCGAGGTACTTATGCCTACTGCTAGATTTCCACATACCTCACCTTTTTGAACACTTTTTGAGGACAGGAAACGAGGGCTATAAATTAAAATTTCATGCATGCCGAAAGAATTGAATTATTACTGTTCGTGCAATGGAGGAATATCATTCGGGGCGTTGAAACGCGCGCGATGGAATGTTTGATTGTTTGAATACTGAATGGGGTGAATGGGGTTGGACATTGAAGTGAATTAAATCCTTGTTCAAACATGCATGCTGGGACATATTACCCACTTCTGTATTATGCATGATATTGACCTTTTTTCCTCGTTTCCTCGACATTTTTCCAATTACATATCACTTAATTTGGGTTTAAATGGTTTACTTGCACATTCCGACATTCCTGCAATTATTTGACAAACATAACATAAATTTAGTTGACGAGTACTCTCCATATGCAGCTATTTAAGATGACGGTGACTTTAACGTCCGCATGGAAATAAGAAAATTTCCTTCATCTCCAGCTCCACGAATCGCAACTTTCAGCAAGACGAGGCGGAGCTTCCTTTTGAACTTTTCGTCGCGCGCCGTGCAAAGCATTTTCCACTCGTGAATCCTGTGGAAAACTCGGGTCTAGTTCGTAAAGTGCTTCTGATTCCTTTTGCTTTTAATTGTCTTGTACATTTTCGATGGAGTACATTTTTCAACAACCGCAGCAGACATTCCGTGTGCACATGCACTTAGAAGGCTGAAAAAAGCTTCGTAAAGTTTTCAAAGTGCGGATTGGTTTTTGCCGGGAAATGCCACGCGAGAATTTTCCAAACGGCGAGCGCCTCCGTCATTCCTCACATCTTTTCTTCCCGCACCGCTCCGTCGGCCAAGGCCCAGTCAACTTTTACAAGCGAAGATAGTTTGCATTCTTACAGGACTCTATACAGGATAGAAAACGATGGAAACGCTCGCGATTTCAGGAATCTTTAACGTTTTCATGGGTTTTATGCGTTACTTCTCGCCAAATATCGCACATATTTTGTGTGCGGCGAAGAATTACTGAGACGGAAGAATTTTCATGTATCGCTTTGCAAAGATTTTCGAGAAATTCTTCAAATTATTTCTAAGGATATTTTAAGGATAGTTGATCAAGGTGGAAATTTTTGATGTAAATTTCTCATGCATTTTCCTTTGAGTTTTTTATTATTCATGCATGATTGTTGGATTAATTACAACTTTTAATGAAATAAAATATGTTAATGAAAGTAATGCAAAATATGTTTAGCTAATTTTGTTTAAAATGCCCTCGAAATATTTGCAAGTGCTCAAATAATTATTTAATTAAAGCTCAAAACTATCCAACTAGTATAGTTTGATCTGACAGTGCAATGAAATTTATAATTGTCATTAATATTTTAATTAATAAATTATGTAATTAACGCGTGTGCACACATTGCATCTACCTATGCTTCGTATAATTAATCCACTCATTCAATTGAATTAGGGGCATTAACGAGTCCGTCGGCCTTCCCATCACTACTGCATATGCTCCCACTGACCAACCACTCTTACCACATATCCTTCTACTTTCGCTAAACTTTTGGCCATTTTCGTCCTTTTCACTTTGCAATTTAGAATCCAAATCATACCTATGATAAGAAAAACAGGAACAGAAAGAAGGCAGAAGTTGCATGCAAAATTCAAAAATGATTGATACCTGTGAATCTAAATGCAGCCCAAAATCTATGGAGGTTAGTTATTTGATTAAAGAAAACTTTCGTTGGAAGTGGTTCGCGTGTTCGAAGTGTGAGAGTGATGTGGGGTGATGAGGCGGTGGCGTCGTCGTCGGGGTTTCGGGTGGTGTGTGCTGGAGCCGGCGGCGGCAGGCACCGGGTCCGCGGTCAGGCCACTGCCTAACCCCGGCATCGGTTGCGTGGTCGACCTCTGATGCCACATACACCACGACCATCGCCACCGCAGCCACCCACTTACACTAACGCGATTTCCACCTAAATCTTGATCGAGGCGTGCGCCGCCACCGCCGCCGCCTCGCCACACATAAACATGCGAGCGAATTGCGAACGCGCCACGACATCCACCGATATTACACACGTTCAAGTGTGCCGCCGTCACCACCAACCGATCTAACACACAAACATCTCACGCACACATTTCGGATTCGGATATGCAGACATCCAGGCGACGCATAAACAACACAATCGGAAACGTGCGCCAAACTATTATGGGTTTGTGGCGTCGTCAGGAACAAGGATCCGATCGGGGTACTTCTGACTATACAAATTTAGCTAACTTGTCTTTTGGACTCCTTGGACACCTGGTCCTCTTCCAAAAATTCCAATTCGTTTATTAAAAAAGATAGCGTAATAATTAACAGATAAAAAAAGAATTAAATCGTTTAGAAACGATTAATAGAAAGTTGGTGAAAATGCGGCGTGATAGGTGGCTAGCCTTAAATACCATTCTCATACTATATATGATGTGTAACCGACGTATTTTACGCACAACCATGCACATGCGGTGGTTGTAGACACATATCAACCCGTTCTTTCACATATATTGCTTTTTTCCATTCGCAATGAGTCCTGCGTCCGACTCCCACGCGCGGCATGTTTTTTTCCACCGGCTGCGGTGGCGGTGAGTCAGTGGTCCTGAGAGAGGCCGATGCATGCGCGCAATGTCTGGATGGAAAAGTGACCGAGACCCAAACGAAGCGTCAATGAGAGCGCGTGTTCGTGCGCGAGCGTTATTTGCAAATGCAACTCGCCAGCGGACATTAGAAGCACACACGATATGTGCGTCCACGTCCACGTTTACCGCTAGCCCGTACCGTTGAAGTGGTGCTTCGCTGTTGGGATGTTTGGGCTGTTGGCGTGTAGGTGTACGCCGCGCTCCCAGTTGAAAAATGCACACTACTTGATGTGTTTAACCCGGCCATTAGGGTTTGTGTGATACCTCAAACATACCGCTACATTCTGGCCACTTTTAAAACGCATCGATTTTTAACGCGCGCACACACACGCGTACCATATGTGGATAGCACATAAATTACGCATGTAAACATTTTATTTATACTGTTAGTTTACGGAAGCTTTAGTGGTTTGAGAAACCTTTGCTTTGGCAGGATAAATTGGTGTAATTACGAAATTATTGTTACAATAGTGGAGTAATCAAAATTAGTAGTTTTGGATTGTAACAGAATTTGAAGGAGTTTAGTCAATAGTTTTTTAGTGCCCAGTTCCTTATATCCTTGTGCATTTTTCATGTCGACTTTTTCATACATTAATCCAATAACACTCGCTTTATCGTTTTGCATCCACCCGCAGAGTGTTGGTTTAATGTTGCAAAAAACTCTTTAATTGCATTTGATCAACAAGCATGACGTGTCAATTGATGGTTATTTAGTTAAACACCACAATAAGCCCAATAAAACCAAACAAACAAAAGAGACACTAAACCGATTTTTTAAAAATTTATATTAAAAATGGTAACGACTTTTTTTAATTTCCAGGCAAAAGTTTTACACTAACCATCACAGTGTCAACTACACCACCCCAAATAGCAACGTACAACAAAGCCATCAAAGTGACAGTCGACGGCCCACGGGAACCCCGATCCAAAACAAGTAAGTTTTCTAAGATTTCCTCAACCACCAGCAAGCCCTCCCTTAGCAACTTTATTAATTATGCTCCATTAAAACCACCTCTTTCTTTTCTAGGCTGTTTGCAATCTCATTTTCTGCTCGTGATTTTCTAATTTATTAAATTCTCAACGCTTAACTTGTCCTTAAACACATTAAACACTTAACGCTTCTTTAATTTGCTTTCGTTCGGTCTTCGCCCTTCTTATTCTTTCTCGTTGCTCTGCTCCTTATGCGTGTCCTTGCAAACCTGTTGCTGCTTTAAGGGGTGCCAACTTACTTTCGTTTTCGTCTTTCTTAGTACTTTCCTTCTTCTTAGCGTTCCTAAGACGATCACAAATCCGCGACATGCCTCGGACGACTTTATTTAAGGCCACAGGCACAGTCACCCTCTTGTTCTTTAAACCTAATTTTCGTGTTTGTTATGCATTCTTCTTCCTGCTCTTTGCCCTTAAGACCTTAATATTTTAGTGTGACTTTAAATAGTATAAACACAATAATAAAAGAAAAAATCCCAGAATAAATTAAATCCTCAGGTGTTTGAAATTTTCAATCACGGAATTTGCAGTTGCAGCTAAATTTGTATCCGAATCTCAATCAGGTCGCTTTTGAAGACACTCTCAAACGAGTACCGACTGCAATACTAAGTTTCCTATCCCTTGTACAGGATTTATCCACATTATCCAGAGATTCGCATCAGTGAGCGACACGCAGACACAAGCATTTAGGAAATTGACTGACCCCTCGAGGAGATTCGTAGATTAAACGATCGATTAGTACGAAAGCGCTTGCGACACATGCGAAATTACTTTTCATTTATCAATTAAATCGAGAGAAGAAATCTAATTACCTCGATGGTGGGTAATGCACTCAAAGATTTGGACATGCAGGAACAATAGGACCCACAGTTGTAACCAGAGGTGGCCAAATTTGTAGACATGTTCAAAAATTGAATTTGATATGTATGTAAGTACTAGATCTACAATAGTATACGCAAAGTAAGTGCGTTTTCATTTCTATTAATAAGGCGAAAATCTGGTTGGTTCAGCAGATGGGCCCAGCTTGAGCCGAATGTTTACATTGGTTTTATGGCGCGCTTTTTTTTAGTACTCTTTGGCCACCGGTCTGGTTGCAAATGTAATGAAATGAGTAACATACCACTAACTAATGAAAGTTGAAACAAATACTATAACGGTAGAAAGAACTTCAATTTGTACAGAGATTGATCTTCTGTAAGTTTCAAGTTTCTTTCTGATGTGTGGCATTCTTTTTTTCTGAATGGTTTTATGGCTCATTTATGACTTCGTTTGAGGACTTCCAACTTTGAACATTTTTAATATGTTATTACTAAGCAGGGAATAATTTGTAAGTTTTGTTACTAATTTAGAAAAAAATTAGTTGGTTAAATTTAGAGATTAGTGAAAACGTGTGCATTTTCTCATTCACCCATCTGTATTAGATGTCAGATCCTTTAGTTCTCACTGGTGCTCTTAACGTATGTCCCCCCTTCAATGAAACACTGAAAGTGTCCATCTGTTGGAAGACCGTAGGCGTACAGACTTTATCTCACGACGCGACAAGGAAGTTAGCCATGTGATAACGACAAGTGTATATCGAAATAACTGCTCAGTGGCACTGGGCTAGAGCCGCCATTACAGATTTTGTCACCTCCTGCTGATACAGCCACACTCTGCCGTAGACATTAATTAATATATACTAGAAATTGCTTCTACTTCCAATATTCTGCAGTAGTTCTTCGAACATACAATTCCACCCAAGTGAAAACGTAATTATTTTATACGCCTTCCCTCCATGTCCTTTCCCTGACGACAACCCTATGCCAACGACATTGATGTAGTAAAGGATTTCAAACGAATTATTATCACCGTATGTCACATTTCACAAACAGCCAAAAACGAAACGAAACTGATTTCCTTAGATTAAGCCTCGAAAGCTGCAAATGAATGTCGTCGCAAAAATATTCCGCCCTCTAAATATTCATGGCCTAACTTTTCCCAGTAGGAGCAGAGCTTCCAGATTCGAAAGCTCGTAACACTCGCAAAGACCGTATGTCATCGACTCAGAGCTACTAGAAGGAGCCGAAACGAATTTCCCTAAATTTGCAAACGCTCCGTAGGTACTACCCGAATTAATGAATTGAATTGGTTGATTAATTAATTAGAACCGGTTCATCTGGGGCCCGTCAAGCGCGCGCTCACGACGAGAACGAATATATTGGAATACGATGAGCACAATTCCTGACCCTTTTGCATGCATGCGATTGTACAGCGTCCTGTTTTAAGAGGGCCATTTTCTCGAAACGCTCGCGTCGCATGTGTCTGCCCCTCGACGCGCTTCCTACCTATTTCCCTATTCCAATTTACATTTACATTTATTCTCATTGATTTCCACTTTGGGACCCACTCGCTATTCGTTTATGCATCGTGTTGTACTTTTGTTCAGAAATTGCATACCTATTCGTCCGAATTTCATAATTAACCCAACGTAAATTCTGCAAAATTTGTTAAATTATATATGAAATTATATTATCTATGAATTATTATAAATCATATGTTTTTGTCTCATTTTCGTACTTGACGGACCCCTTCGCAGACGTTGGGAAGATAACCGCAGGCCTTGTTTGCAAGATAACGGTATAACTAGAAGTTTAACTCTGGCGCAACTTGTGTTCCCAGTTTGTTCCAGAGAAATTCTGTCCTCTAACTTTCGCGATATTAGTTCACTTTAACTTTAAACGCGTCGTCTCTCAAGTGTTCATTCGTCTGTGCCTCTTTGCTCCTCTTAGTAAACTTCCTTGGCAATCAAGGCATCTCATATCAACAAGGCACATGATAATATGAATTCATAAATACGACTATAATATTTATGTGATTCTTATTTTCAAGGTCGTATCGAAATTGCTGAATTTTGAAATCGAAATTTTTTTGCCAACCATCAAAATTTGTATGGTGATGGTTGGATGTAATATATGTGTATTATTTTGTTTGGATGTCGGACAGCATATATGGATCTAATGCGATAGTGCTTTCCCTTTTAGGACAACAACAGCAGTTCCACTTCGCATTCGGCCAGCGTCCCTTCCCTTTTGCTGCGTCGGACCCTTTGACCGGCTTCCGCATGCCGCCGATCGGAAATTGCAACAGTACGTATTGTAATTATTATTATAGTATTATTGCGCGAGTGGAGGCAGAAGCATGCAAGAAGAGCATTTTCTCGCTAATGCCGTCATTTAGCTGATAATTGATGCAGATAGTGATAGCTCTGACTCGCATAAATTTAGCAATAGCGATGCGGAGGCAATAAATGCACGGATCTACGCTTCTGTAAGTGGCCTGCTTCTTTACTATGTCTATAGCAATATGTTTAAAAGTCTGCAAATTCGCCGCCAACAATGAGGTGCTTGTAGTTTGTAGAGCTTTATGCGGATTCTTCTCTCTCGCTACAAGGAGCAATTTAAGAGTCGACAAGTATTGTCTGATAGTTCTATGCAGAAACGAAAGATGCTTCTGCAATTGCTTTCCAAAAATCGCAAGTGCTTCATTACAAATAGAAGCTGGAGCAGAAGTGTGTGAGCTGAGCTTTAATGTTGCTTGCTTTCTCCTGGTGAAGTGGAAAGGAGTGAAAGGATATATGCAGAATGGAAGATTAAACATTGTGCATTGCAGTGTTCAAGCACACGTCCTCGACGTACATATTAAAACGATTCAAACAAATTAAGTTTAACTTCTCCCAATGGTGTAATAAATATAATTCATTACTTTCCGCATTTCCGCATGCCCGAATCTACATAATATAACGGAACATAACATATTCACAACGTTCCGGTTTTATTTGCGTTTGCATTTTTTCTCCAAAGGGCTCCGCTTGATTTACATGAATACAACATGTTTCTGCCATGTTTGTGCTGAAATTACAAGAATCTTGAGTGTTCCTAATGAATTTTATTATATGACTTTAGATTTTTGGCATTGGTTACTCTTTACATTCATTTGCATTTTTAATTAAAACTCGCTGCTTTTTGGTTTACTTTATGTTAATAAATTGTAAATACCTTGTTATCAAAGTTGCTACTATTCAACTATGTCGATTATAAATTGTTCAACGTCATTTGTGGCCTTTGAAAAACACCAACATCCGTTTGATTCAAAATATGTAAAAGCAATAACGCAATGGAAATTCATATATTTACAATGGTTTATAACGCGTCGCAATGCGCTCACTGTTCGGAATGCTTACAATTCGCGCGTTTCAGCAGTTTGTTTGTTATTGAATCGCCAGCGGTCGCCACAAAAACGAATTAATTGACTTTTTTCCATTTTCCAATTTTCCAGTTTGGTCTCTGTGCGTTGCAATACATTTTGGCCTTCTCCGTCTATCGATTGAGTTGGATTATACAGATCGCTTTATCACTACAAAAACTTGAACTAATTGTTTTAAATTTTTACTAAGTGTGCTAATGTTTTGAAATTCTGAGATCAAAATTAATTGCATTATTTTTGAAAATTTATTAGTGGGAATTTTGGTCACTCTGTATCTGAGCAAATTGTACTAATATACGTTCCCAGTGTATGTAGCGATGAGTGCAGAAATGCCCGCAAACAGACGCGGTCGATCATCGTTTTGTTGATTTTTTATCTGAGTATTTCCGAGTTATGAGTGGTACAAAACAATGAACTTGTCAATCGGATCATGTGCATGCTATAATGAAAATTGGATCTAATAAATCCTAAATTTTTAATATTTGTTTTGTCGTCTGTCCTAATTATTTACCTTTTTTATTTCTTAATTTATGATTTTGTTTAAAATAATTAGAAGTTAATAAGTATAAAGTTTAATAGAGCAATTCTGTCATAGATGTCTCAGTAAGTTCAGAAACTCACAGAATTATTTTAATGTTGACGTTGCGTGTGCAATTTCCATTCAAAACAAACCGTTAAGAGTTAATCCTTCTGTTTGCTTCGTTTACCTGCTATCTACATACACGGCATAGCAATATGCAGTGAATTAAAACACATTTTACAAAATATTAACTTACACATACATATTTACAAAAACTGATTGGACCAAAAGTGGCGGGTGACAATTAATTTTAGGCCCTCCAATTTTGAAGACCTAACTGAGTTCTGAGTTAGCTTGTGGTCTTGTTAACTTTAAGCCTGCTTCTTGCACATGTTAGAAAGTTCGGCATCAACAATTTTTGTTCTGAAAATGTAATAATTAAATCCAACATCAATTTTAGAAACATAGGTATAAATACAATTCATAACTATGTTTTAATTATTTCCAACGACTGAGTACAAATGAGATTATTTAATTTTCGCCATAGAAGAATAGAGTGGAGATCACATCACATTGGACGAACGCGACGGTTGAAAGCTGCGGGAGCTTTCGGGTCGATATATGCTCATCAAGTGCATTACGGACATGTACAGAGTACACACTCCATTATATCAACTATAATACCTATTAGTACACCAATTAAATTTCCCTCGGCTCACCCGTCCTCGATTTCTGCTTTGGTCATTGCCGGGACCTTTCCCACCCAATGCAATCCACATTTATGGAGACTCGATGCATTCGCGAATACGCGATATTCCCATCCCATCTATATGCAGTTGTTTCGTTCCACTATATTCTGTCGGCGTTATCACCATCCTTGCCAATCCACATCCTCGTATAATGACACAGTGATAACCAATCTTTGCTATGTTCTCAGTTACTAGCAATTTCTAAATTTTGTAAAATCTTGCTCTTCTAGGTTTTCAAAAATTTGGCTGTATGAATAATTTATTGAGTAAATTATAATTATCGGATTAAAAAGATCTGGAAGGTATAATTAAATTGAAAATGTTGGAGAACACTGTGTAAACATGCGTGTGTATATTTGATTGTAGCTATACCAAGTGTAATATGAAATGGTAAATGAGGTCGAATCGCATCTGCTGACACTATAGTGAAATTGCTGCTATTAGCAATACTTGCATCTGGCGATAATTTAAATTGCATTATTACCGTTCTGAAATCGATACATGTAGGTGTAGATACACAAGCAACTAGCGGATTGTAAATTATACATGGAGTGGATATCGGTATGCACCGTTCAGGAAAGTTAACAAACTGCTAGAATTGAATTGAGTGCCGTCGGCATGAATGAAAGTTTTTCAGGATTTGTTCAACACACATACAACATGTTAGTCTATACCTAGCATTTGCAGTTGCATTATTTGTATTTTCAATGGTTTGGCATATACCTCAACCCAGTTATTTTTTAATTTCAGATATGCCACAATTTGGACTCACCTCAACAAATTCCCATTGGGGGTATGGTGCAGCAAGCGCTTATTCGCCATACTTCACTCCAAGCTCTTTGGGTTCATGTCCAGCGCCTTCCTCATCTCAATTTAACACTCCAGCGCTGGGGTTTTCTGGTGCGGCACCTGATCAAACTTCAACCCAAGATGCATTTGCATCAGGTAAGTTAACCTACAAAGTGGGGTTGTAAAAAATAAAATCTACTGATGATCCAATTTACACATAGTATTACCCGATACCGGCTCCACGGATTTAGATCAACACCTCGGACTTGTGGCATCTCAGACTCATTCCTCCTCGCAAAACCAAAACGCATCATCATCTCTACTAGTCCCCCGTTATCCCTCTAACAACGATTTCAGTCTATCAGGTTCCCGCTCTTTAAGTGACAATTCCAGCACGGCTGAAAGTCCAGTTCAAGAAGACCTCCTGCAGACCTCACTTGGAGGTAATACCAATGTGAACCATGCAGGGAGCAACTCCACCAACTTCCAGTTGCATCAAAATATGGCGCCGTCCACCTATCCCGCCAGCAATTGCAACAACTCATTATACCCGGTGCTACCAGCAAGTTTGCTTTATTCCCAATTGTATTCTGCCGCAAATCAAACACATAACTTTCATTCCTTGCATACGCATCATTCGCAAGGACATGCCAATGATCTGCAAAGTGTGATGGACCAACTGTCAACCAGTAATCAGCGGAATGCCACTCATGGTAGTCAAATGAATGGCAGTACTGATCTTCTCCTTACCAATTCTGCATCTTGTGCGGCAGCAGCTCAAAGACAAGATGATGCCAGACTTAATGCTAATCAACAACGCGGTCCTGCTGCACATAACACTGATGCAGTGTGGCGTCCTTATTAAAAATAAGGATTGTATCTAATAGCACATAACGGAAATTGGAAATTTGTGAAATGTTTGCAAAATTTCAACGTTTTGGTTTGCTTTTGATTAGTAGCTGTAATAAGGTACCGGGAACGAAGGCATTGAGCCAATGTATACACAAATTAGACTTTAAGTTTATTCATAAAAAATATTATTTATGTTTTGTATAATACCATTGAAATAATTTTAAATAATTTAAAATTATGCGTGCAATATTAATTATAATTAAGCCAAAGTTAAGATGATTTTTGAACATGAAAATAAATGCCTAGTTAATGACGTGTATAAATAAACTAAACAAAACCATGTTAATTACTTATTTAAAGAATAAATTATTAAAATAAGGATAGTTATGTAAGTGATTATTGATTATTGATCACTGATAAGAAATGTCCTAAGGAGGAAGTTGATAATAAAGTGCAACCTCATATGAAATGATGACACAAGGAAATCAAGAGACTCATTAAGTGAATTGAAAATTAAAAGTCATAATTTGATGTTTTCGATCTCATTGTTATTTATTGCGAAGAACTAATAAAGAATTGAATAGTTTTCAAGCTAGTCCAACGACTGATACTGATTACTGATAATGAAATGACAGTACATGCAAACATAAATGTATACCACATGTAATATTAATGCTACTGAGATCATGGGGCTGTTAGTAATTAGGAACTGTTCTTTTACATTTGGAGGCATTCTTAGTGGCAATCCATGTCACTAGCAAATATGTATTTTGTTATAAAATTGCGTTTCGTTGAAAAACACTTATTGGACAAGAATGGTTTTAATGTTTATGTTAACTCTTATTATGTATCTTATCCGAAATTCTATGAGAATTGTAAATTATTATTAATTAAATAAAAGCAACGATAAACTGATATTGTTTGATTTCTTTATATTGCGTCGTATATTTTGTTGTCTTCTTCATTTTGCAGCGTTTTGCAGAGAGGTCGCGCAGTTGCCGCAGAGTCGCGTTCGGTAACAGGTTGCTGAGCACTCGGCTGATTCGTGATGGTGGGTTTTTGCAAATTGTGATTTTACTTATATTTCTTGTGTTTTAAACATTATCGGGTTGCAAAACGAGTGTGAAATAATACAATGATCGTATTTTGACTAAGATTTTATGTGCGGTGCATAAATTCAATGCCAGACTTGCGTGCGAGTAGTGTGTGTTTATGGTAATCCGAAGAGGTTGTTTACATTGCTGTTTACAAGGTAAGTCATTGTACATTTTCCAATTATTAATTGACAGGAATATAAAATTATAATAATATGAGTATGTTTGTTTTGCTTTATGTTTATATTCTGCAATTGCAAATATACCTATTACTGCTAGTACTGCAATATAAGCAAAACTTTATAATGTCAACTGCAAATGAAATCAAATGCAAGCGAGTGAAACATTATTATAACATGTCTATCAAAGATTCGATATTGGTTTGAGAATTGAAAGTAATCAAAAGCACTGTTAGTAAATTATATATAGATATCTACTTTAAACAATACCAAATGACAATTATAATGTAAATATTTCTATCTTTCACTTGCTTGCAGTTGATGCACATTGACTACTCGACAATTTTCGCACACAAGTAAACTTAACAAGAAAAATTTGTAAAAAGTCATCAAAGAGAAATGTGGATTTGAACAAGTTATAAAATCAACAACAATTAAATGAATCGCAATAGATGAAACCGCGAGTCAACAAAAGCTACCTACATGTACTAGCTAAGAGAAAGTAAAACAGCCCCAACAAGTTACATATTTATTCATCTGTCATAATTAAAACAAGACTCCAACTGAAACCAGCAAGTTAAACAAATTAAAAAGTTTTCATTAGCGTCATTAGTTTCCGGCGTGCTTTTGATATCTTCAACTTGCTGGGTTTCTTATGTATGAAACTCAAGTTGGTTACTTGCCCCTTATAATTCATTCATATTTAATATTAAACTTCTCATTCTATCCATTTATGAGCCGTTGTTAGGACAAACTTACATCCCTCGGCGTGGCGTGTGTTTGCACATGTATGTGTTTGTCGGTGTCATGTACGTGTACCATGTAGCACTTATTATAGAAATGATCCATATCTTGAAGTGCGTGTTTAAAGTGCGCCTCTCCATTTAAGTTTACAACGTTTGCGATTGCGATATCAAGGGTTATGCGAAGGAATATCTAGCAAGCTAGCGTGTTTCCGTCTTCCGTCAAATGTTGCACACGCATACAACAAGCGTGGAGCACTACCGCCTCCCTCATAGCATAACATAGCATACAGCATAGCAGAACAGCGAACATGGTACAACTTGTTTGCGATTCTACATGCACACACATATAAGCATATCGTGTTTGTTGCTCTTTGCCAGTTTCAACGATGGCACTTGCCTCATCCGCGTATTCAGTGACGACGACTCTGTATAATATGAAGTTAGATGTGGAGGCGGAGGTTCTTAGATCCGATGCCACGCAGAACGGCTAAGTGAGTAACTCTGGGCTCCCAAAGGTGTAATAAGGGCATAACCCTGATTAACACATACTCCATCTTGCGTTATTATCTTAACCCTTCTTGATTAATGTGATATTCCTCTAAGAAAGGGTTTTATCTTTCTTGTGTTAGTAGACTCTGTTACAATTATGCTGCAGAAATTTGGTTGTCATATAGTTTTCACATGAGCTCGTTAAATTTTTTATTCTTTCTTGGTTGTTATAATTATTTATAAAATTGCTAGAGGCATTTACACCAATTTTGTCAAGTTTAGGAGTCAGGGTATATAAGAGGAGCATAGGGAATCTCAGAGACTAATTTTGGCATTGGTCCAGATCCTTAGGGTTTAGACGCTAGGTTGTCGAAATTGTTAGGCCCAGGTACCATAGAAATTTTTTGCAGACCTATATTGGTTCTCAATGTACTTTAACATAAAATTGATGCTTTTAACGGTTTCCGGTCAAATTTACGCTGAGAGCTAGAAAACAAGTAGCATCGTGTAAGTAGCACTGATCCCGGCAGAGGCATATAGAACCAGATAGGTAGAATGTAAAGCGAAACGTTCAAAACTTCAATCAAGATATAAATTAAACACACTAAATCAATATAGGAAAGTACTCGTTCGGAGATGCTTCCGCTCACACAAGCAGGGCCAGGGAAGCAGGAGCCCATGTACCTCGTGTGCTACCAATGCATGTTTACCCGTCGCCACTGCGAACGTGTGCGTAATGCGGCTTTGTTCTTCTCCGGCACGTTGCGTTCGCTTGCAGCCAGCCAGCTTGGGAGAACCATCTCTCATCCATTCGATTTTCACAAATTTGCCTATGCATGGCTGTGCGACGCTGTACGCGCTCGGGAATACGTAGCCGCCGTCTATACGAATACAACGAACGAAGTGAGACGGCGATAATTAAAGCGCGCTGCGCTCATCAAACGTTGCACAGCAATCAAAGCGACCGCAGGATTTCGAACGAGCCTGCCGACGGCAGACGCTGCTGCTAAACGCTTGCTCTTGTTTCTCTTCTGTTCTCATTGTTATTAGTTTTGCGTTTTTCTGGATATCGTTTTTGTTGCAATTTCGACTTTTTCAAGCAACAAGCAACTTCAAAGAAATTTGGATTTCGAATTCTTTAAGATCTTCGGATCCGTGGCGCCTTCTGACGCCTTCTTAAGGAAACTTTTAAGAAAGTGCCAAGAAGGAGTTTGCTACTTGAGAAGCTTACAGAAAGAGGGGAAAAGTGCACGCTTTTTCCTTCCTTCTAGGGTGAGGAACTTCGACCTCGGGTATCTCCGGCTAGAGCTTTCTTAGGAATCCTATACTAACGAAGTTGCTCGAGACAGCAATTGTAGGGAGGGAATACACAAACAGAGTAGGAAAAGTGTAAGGGGACGCATGGGACTGCTTTCTTTCTTGAAGACGCTACGAATCTTAAAAGGACCAGTTTGTCCCGACACCACTAGGGCGCACTATAATGACGGTAGAAAAAAGTCTGGTTCAATCTAGAGGTTTTCCAATAAGTAATCGGTTTAGCAGATGGAAGGAAAACGAGAAAATTAAGCTCACTCTAGGTAATTGCTGCGGTTGTGACGTTTGGTAGGAATTATCATCAATTGGTTGGATGCGGCAACGAATTATATTTATGGAGCGTCGTGGCAGCAGCCGAAGCAATAGACAATCGGCGTCGCGACGCATCTCTTCTTGCGGTTGGTTTGCGGTTAAACGGGGCGTGGTTTGCGGTCGTATTTTCCGCCACGATTGGAAGACATCTACCCACGCATTTGCGGTTTACGCATGTGGTCGCGAGAATCGTCGCTGCTTTTTATTGGGACGTTGTCTTGCCTTATCAATGTGCAGCATTTGCACCCCTTAGTTTCATATTTTCTAAAATGAAGGCTAGAAATTAGGGGTGGGTAATTTCTGTAGGGACACTCTGTGGTTTGCTATGTGCTCTAGCAGACTTACAGAGGTAGACCATACATATATGGTTGTACCTTAGTATTTGTTATTGAGGGTATAGAATTTGAAATTTTCCAGGGGATATTGAAGGTTTAGAGAAATGTACAAAATTGCAAAACGCATGCGGTTCCTAGCGAATAATAAAACAGAGCAGGTATTTCATATCAATAACATCTATCGATAAATACACAGCGCAGATTCATACCCAAACCCCGACATGCTTCCGATGACTCTGGCATGGGAGCGAACTGGCGGAAATAGTTGGGATTGTTATCGATAAAATGCGAATGACGCATATTTGTCACTACAGATTGCGCCTCGTGCGGAATGCAACAAATATGAAGTTACAACACACACGCTTTCCGCAGTCGCGTACCGTCATTGTCACGCGCGAGCACCCCGTCCACTGTACATAACATAACTAGTTAACCGATGCAGAAATTCGATTTTTTGGATGCTCATGAGTCTCATGACAAATGCCATTGCGTCGCCATCGCATCAGCTGGAGGGCTTGTTTAATTAATAAATAAATCCATAGTTATCTTCATATTATCACACCACGTGTGTGTGTCGTGTTTCCTTTCTCTGTGTTGGCAGGTATTGTAATCGACGGAATGTTGGGAAGCGTATAACACCACCCTAATGCATGTTGTTTATTGTGTCATTGGCATCATAATTAACATTCCGCCAATGGAGTTGACGCTTTGTTATCTCGTTTTCAATTATTTATATATATCTATTTTCTAGATGCAGGGTTTTTCAATCATCTTTACTAATTTAGAAAAATTGAAATTTTTGTCGGCCATGATATGATACACAGCAGCGAGTGTTAATAATTACCATCGAAAGTTAATAATGCACTCCAACCTCGAAGACTAGGTAGATAGGTAGCTAGGGTGTTTCTTCACAAGGGTCTGGAATCGATCCTGGTAGCAGCTCCTTAGAGCAGTAGGTATGCGAAATATTCGTCTCTCCTTAGGAAACCCAAGCACACGCAAAAGCTTGGAGGCATTCGCGCAACCGACAAGCCATGAGCGGCAGAAATATAAGGTGTTCATTAGAGGGTAATTAAGACGCAGGTTATTGCTCCGCAGAGGGCGCTTTTCGCTAGACGCTAATTAAACAAACAAGCGCCTGAGTACTCAGCGTTTTCAGTTTAGACAAGGGTTGCTAAATACTGTGCATTTTTTAGCCTCCAGTAAGAAACGAAAAAAAGCATGGGCTTATTAATCAAATTAACTTAGGAAATGGCAATAAGGGGTTTAAACAAACCATTGTATTCAAGCGTGTCCTAGTATATTGGCGCTGAACCTTAATCTTAATGGCCATCGCGCGTTGTCGTGAATATATCAAGCTGATAATGTTTTAAGGATATCTTAGTTTCTGGTCGGATCTTATCCTATATAGTTAGTAGCCATTAGAGCTGTTAAATTCTAGAAATATGTAAGGCCAAAGGATTTATATGCAATTTTAAAATTTTGAAGCTTGCAATTGATGACACAGACATATATTTTAATTAACGAAAATCATGGCGAAGGTTATCCTGAATATTTAATGTGCATTGGCAATGTTAACGCCTTTGCCTTTACTTTGCATGCTTTGAATGTTAGAGTGGGTGCGGTGAGATAAAGCGGGCGCGCTCGCTGTAAAGACGTTTTACCGTCGAAACGTCTTCTTATTATAAAGAAGCGAAGATGGGGGTGAGTGCGAATAGCGTTCCCGCGGGTAAAGTTGCGCTAATTAATGGGACGCTACTTTGCTAAATACAACTTCGCCTGCATAATTATTACGAGCGCTAAGGGTTTTAGCGGGCTTGGGCCAAAAAATAGCAGCCAATTTAATTTTCAATTCGTTGGCGGCAGCATTCTATTATACGTTTTTTATTAGGAAAACTGCCGATAGGTATCGGTCTGACCTCATGGGGTGCTGGTAATAACTTCTTGGATGTGGGAGAGGAGCGGCGAAAGTGATTTGTTTGATAGGCGCGAGACCCGCTGCATGCGACGCAAATTCGAAATCAATTTATGCCTTCTGGCCCATAATATTGCATATTTTGTGTATCCCGAGGGGGTCACAGAACCGAGCACCATAGTAACATCCATGGCCGCACATGCTTGAATATTGCACGACGCGCCAAGACGCACAGCGTCGAAATCATATTTTCAGCGACTATTTTTATGCCCATGCTGGCTGTAACTGTTCTCTCGTCTTCTGCGGGCGGCATTGTGTGTGCACTGCCAAACATATATTGCTCCTGAATTATTACCGAACGGAGGCACGAAGGGTGCCTTTGCGCAAATTCAAAAATAAATGATATCGTTTCAATCCGACTTAGCCGAAGATCGCATTCATTGTCAACGGAATCGGCGAATTGTTCGGATTTGATTCGCAGCCAAACGCTCAACCAAATCTAATTAAAAAAAATAAAAGTCGACGCTCAATACGCTCCGCCCGAGGAGGACACATTTAATAGGCTGGGGTGGCAGCAGTATTCGATTTTTTTCTTTAGGTTCTTGATCTAATTTAATTCGCGCGCAAACATCCTCTGACGTTGGCAAGTCTCCGTCCACCCGCAATTACATTTCCCCGCTTCTTGCCGTTCGTTCGTCGTTGTCAGCGGTGATGGGTCGTCGTTATACGCTCGCGCGCGTGAAGCAGTTAATGAAACGAGATTTTTCACGCGACAGGGAACGAAAGAAAAATCCCATCTAGCGCTGACAGTTTAAGTTTACGACTTCATGTAGAGCGAAATTATTTGGCGGGCCTAACGAACGCACGCCGTCGGCGGCAGCGGCAACGGCAACGGCGGGTGATCTGAAAATGTGAGGCAAGTCTGCAAGTTCTTAATGAATAGCCTCAAATGTTGTACCAATCGGCACATACATCTTCCTTGTCCAATTGTTAACTTGTTTCTTCGCTCGTATATCATTCCAAGGCTTCTTCGGCTTGGGGCACGTATGTGTGCGTTCCGTTCCCGAACCGACCATGAGCAATGGGAGAATGATGCATCGAGGTTTGCTGCTTTTCGCGCCCGACTCCGGGGAGAAAGGATGTCTCAACCCTGCCAACAACTACTGCTACACTAGATCTTTCTCTACCACTACATATTAGCACTGCGCTAATAAATCAACCCCTCATAACGCAAACTTATTAGTGCGGCCGCTTGTAATTTATTAAATTAATTTTCGCTTCTCTTTACTGGTTTTCCAAAATTGTTCTACATTCTTTCATATTTTTTCTTCTGCCGGTGATGCATTAGAGTCAAAATTAGTAAATTTGCTATAAACTGGTATCTCATACAGATCCACTAGAATTAGTGCAAGTCCAAATTAGTAAAAAAATAGACCCAAGCTTATATTTTCAAATTTAGTCGCCAAAAAAAAAAACTCTAGAGGGGAAGAAACCAAATTGTGAGCAAATCAAAAATGATGAAGGGAACACAAAGATGGATCTGTTGTATAAATATTAGAATATGCCTGACTTTAAAATGTATAGACATCAGGCATATTTAACTATGCAAACATATTCAGCACTGCCTTTTCCGTTCCGTTTGATTTCTCTTCATTCCCGGTATCATCCCCCTCGAGCATAAGCGTAGTGTGAGCGCCCTGTCAAAATGTACAGAATCAACGAACCATCAGATCGCACCCTGCTGCTTATACACTTGTATTGCGTACCAGAAGCGTGTCGTACTTGCAGGAAGAAAGAATTCTGCCAAGTTTAATACTAATACACTGAGGACTTATAGCTATATGATACTTTTACATGTTTACATGCGAGGCATTGGCAAATATGCAAAGTCAACATCGTGTCAAGTCGATGATCTCCTCCATATTTTTCATAATCCGATTTCGAAATTTGGAAAAAAAGAATCTGCAATTAAAGAAAAGCAGAAAATAGGAAAAAAAGAAAACAAATCGTGATGTTCAGTTGCAATGACAACTGGATTGCTTAATGGCGTGTAAATGCCATTGCTCTTTTTTAAGAACGGGCTGAAAGAGAAAGGGTGCATGCATTGGTTCGGTTTGTATCGCTAATAAATATTAACAGCGCGGCTTGACTGTAACTCCTGTCTTATCGCAAAGACAATGTTTCTCTTCCGCCGTGTTGCGTCGCACACGAAGGAAATTACATTTTTAATCGACTTTTTTGGCCAGCCGTTGCCTTCGACCCAATGACGGAGCACCGCGTACCGCCGACGTTGAGAAGCGGGTTTTAAGGCGACGCGATGATGGCGTCGTTCGTTATTATTATTATGAGAATAATAAGGCGAGTCGCGGCCTCGGTATAGAACGGACGCATGCGGAGAGACGAATAGGAACGAGAACGGGATGCTTGCGGAGGCGGCGGTGGCGTTGAGAAGGGAGAAAGGATGAGACGCGCCCGGCGGGCGGAGAGCGGTTTGGCGGTAGCGCGATTCTCGGTGACGGCGAGGCAATACGCTGGTAAGGCGAATATCCCCAACAGGACCTCTCTATCTCCCTTTTCGGGGCACCGCAGCGCGGCGAGCGGCGACCCGCGTAACTTCAATGCAAGATTTAATTAAATCCAAGTCTTGATTTATTGTCGCTCGACCCCCGGCGAAGCTACCCGGCGAAGGCAGTGTTCCCAGTTTCGTCCCACGTCTCGTAGAAAGAGCGCCCGTTCCACCCGTTTTTCCTTCCCCAATGCCATCTCTGTTGTTTACGCTTTATATTCGTGTGCGCTGCTCTGAAACCCCTTTTATCAGTACGAGATTTATTGTTTTATATGTGCCCGCTCGAACGTACATTTAGTTCTGTTAGTTGCGGACTTTACCATAATATAACATACGTATTAAAAGCTTTTCGTTTCGTGTGGAACTATTTGTACTCTTTACGAACTTACATTGACATATTTATTTATTTGCTTCATATTTATTTACACATTTTCAATTTTTAAATTAATGGCAAACTTTTTCATTTCAAAATTTTCAGATGTGTTAATCAAAATTAGTAAAGCCCAATTTATATATTTTTCCAAATTAGTTGGCCCGATCCCAAATTTGAAAATATAATAGTATCCCTGCTGGTGCAAATTATTTGCTAAATTTGGCAGTGGTCTAAATTAGAACATTTTTCTAATTTGGAAATTTTTAAAATTGATCCCAATTTAAAATAATTCTTAAGTTGATCAATTTGCTTCTATTGTTTTGCTCATGTCTTCAAGCAATTTTATGAGGCTTATATTAAAACTGAAAGCGAGTCCCCAGCAAATCTGACTAAGGGGAGTGTTGTTGATTGTGAGAAGTTATATGCAGCATCCCCATCCAAGTATAAATATATACACTTACTCGAATATCTATCAACTCAATATTTTCACTGTGTAAGAGTCTAAAAAGCCTGAAATGCCCAACAAGCTACTTATTCTAGTCTACCTATAGTCTCGTATTAAGCCGGAAATGGAAGGGCTGCAAGCTGTAGGTATATATACAAGCGACATTAAGAAAACAACATCCCCGAGCAACATCCGCTAAAGACTACCGAAGCTGGTTTACCTATAAACTACCCTTAATTCCAACATCCCTCTAAATTACAATCCCCATTCGTTTGTGGGCCTTTTTTCGGCAGTACTTTTCGTCTTCTTTTCGCACCCGTTGATTCTGCTGACTGCTCCTGTCTTATACTTATACCCAATATCAAACGTAAACGTGTAACGCAGGAGTGGGAACGCGCGATGGAGACTAAATAACTACCCCATTATGCCGCCGAGTTGATAGAAGGCGGCGGGAAATTAGGGCGACAAAGGCGGCTTTTGTTTTTTTTCCCTACGCTTTTACCGCTTTCCTTCCATCTACCGGTTGAGTTGATTATATATAGGGATGGGACGCTCGTGCGCTCCAAGTCACTTTTACTTCCATGCATTACACCTCTACGTTACCCGCTTTATTTATTTTTAAGACGCCCGAACGTGCAATACGACCAGTTATGTGTGCACATCGCTTCCAAGGACAACCATTTAATTTGCATATACATGTGTTTCTTCAATGCACATGATTTCTTCATTTTGCGTCCACCCTCTTCTTTATTTGATTTGATTGCCTGTGATTCTCGAACAGGAAAGGAAAAACTCGTGATTAAATATGTGTTTTGCAATAGTACGTGAGCAGCGCGAGAAACTTGCGACTATCGTGAATATCGACGTATCCTGCATTCTTCCTTTCGGGAAGGCAAACGCAGAACACAGAACATCCTAATTCGTCCAAAACTTGAGCATTTCGTCGCCTGGCAACCGCTTTATAGCCATTGGCGATTCGTTCCATTCGCACACACGTCTAAAATTTCCACATTCTATTCCTTTACATGCATCCATATCAGCTTTTCATAGAGGACCAGGACTATAGAGAAAGGACAATCGAATGTCCTCCAGTGCATCATAATTCAAACTTTTCTGCTCTTGTCTTATCTGCACGTTGTTTTGTTTATCGGTGCATTCATAAAACATCCCTCTCCAGACTCTCAGTCTGGAATCCGGCTATATAAACAAGTGGGAACGAGGTGAACATAAATAAATTCTAATTAATACATCTTCTTCTAAACGAGTCAGTAAGTTTTTCCATTTAGCTTATTGGAAAGTTGTGGGGCTTTCATGCGGCCGTCGGAAGCATCCGGGGGCGGGCGTAGTTGTAGTTTGCATATGTCGGCGCTAAGCTACCACAGCTGTCTAACCACCCGGCCGCCAGAATGAGTATTCGGTCAACCGTGGTAGTGAATGTCGGTTGCGTTTCGAAAATCAAGCAAGGATTGTTTTGGACGAGCATCTCCTTACTCAGGCATTCGTATTCGTATGAGTGTGGAAGTCGAGGCTTTTCTGTTGCCGGCTAACCGTCTACGCAGAGGGGGTAGTTTTTAATTAAGGCGACAGAATAGGAGCGTTAAGAATTCCCGGCATTCCGTCCATCGCATAATTGTATTCCGCCTTGTTTGTTATCCTTCTTATTTATACAGGGGCGTATAAAGCCGATGCGATTAGGCATGATGTGAAACCTGCAAATGAACAAAAACACTAAAACACACCAATTTTCTTTGAATGCAGTTTTTCTCAAGCTAGAGCTGTTTATTGATTGACTAGTAATTTTTTTTTATTGCAAAAATTTAAAATGATTTTCCCAATGAGATATTAGGAGGATTTGTCAAAGAAGAAAGGAAAAAGTTTTACATTTACTCGGCTTAGGTTTATATTTCGGTTCACCATATAACTTGCCATATACAATATTAGATATTGCGAGAAAACGCGAGCTATCCAAAGGCACAAGTTCAAGCGAAGCAGTTTCAGAGTGTCGGTAACAGCTGGTTACGCGACAGCTGTTTCCAGCAGGGATAACAGGAATAACACACAATATAAATACCCTATTTTTCACAATTCACACAGCCGGTTTCGTTTCCACTGTTACTATACGTACAATCCTATAACCAGTAAAACATCCGAGACGATCTGAAAAGGGGACAAGAACGAAGACAAGAAGCTGGAGCTTGATCTGAATCCCAAAGTAAAAAGCAATGCGAAGATCGCAATAAGAAATAGCTTCGAGGGAATAGGAAACCTATTGCGGCATGAAATCCGCCTAATTGTCCGATTGCCAATATCACTTGCGTGATTACAACTTTTTTGCATTTGCATGTCCGAAAGGAAACGGAACGCAACATCAAACGGAGATTCGACTTTGGAGTACGGCGTACAACATGCCCAAAACGAATAAAAGAAATGTAACCCAAGAAGCACTCATCTGAGAAGAACGGCCGATGGCCAATCGATTTCGAATTAAGATTACGATTTTAAAGTACACGTAGCTGCTCTCGCTTCCAAACATCAAAGAAATCCATGACCCACGAGTTTCGACTTTCTTTGCATACTTACAACATACAATTTCAATTTCGACTTTTAAATCTATCTGCTGCATCAGGGTCGTCCTCTATAATTTGTTTCCTCTTGTCTCAGTTACGTCTAGCAGGTTTTGCAATTGGCCCTTTCCTGGTCTGCAAATTTAGCCTTGCCAATTCATTTTAATTAATAAGAAATCTGCTTTTGGTTAAGGAAGAACCCATTATAGGAACTAAAAAAAAAAGAAAATTAGTGGGAAGCTAACCTTAGCTATTGCCTATGGGATTCACCTGCTTTTGCTGACAACCTAGTTCATTCTTCTGGAGTGTTTCGTATTGGCGTCATGTTACGATTGTTACGATAGAGGCAACAGAGTAAAAAGCTAAAACGTGATTATGCTACGATTTGGCTAATCATCACGCAGGCTGGGAACTGGTCAGTCAGACTGGACACAATTAGAAATATTCCAACATGCTTTTGCAGTGTTGTGCCCAGGGTTGTCCTTAGATATTTAAACTTGGGACCCTGACAAACCTGGAATTTGAGTCCAATTTGTTGTAAACCCTGTTGTCCAGAAACTATTTCTAGGTTCTTTGGAATACATTAAATTCCAAATCCAAAATTTTTGGTAAATAAAAAACCACCAACGTTTCAAGAGGTGGCGGTGGTCAAACACCTAATTGCTTGGATTGTTTGAACACGTGTATGTCTAGTAAAGTTTGTAAACGCACATGAACACTAATGCAAAAGCGAAAACATGATTAGATAATAAATAGTGAATGGGATGGATGACGGTGGATGCAACTCGGACGCGATTGCTACGTAACCTGCCTCGTTGATTTGTGTAGCCTATAACATCACATCGGTACATATGCGTCGTTGCATACGTACAGAATGTTACAATTCAATCTATTCATTTCTAGTCGCTTGGCAAACATTCCAATTCACCAGCGCACGTGTCGGATGCTAAATACCGAATGCAACAACCATCCTAAACTGATTAGCGTTGGAATGAGTGATGGAACGGTCATGGGATGTCTAGCAAATCGTAATAATTCAGGTTTACATGCGTAAAGTTCACAACCACTTTACTCATACTCGTTGCTGCAACTGATGGAGCTTTTAATCACTTTTAATATCACTATTACAATACCACTGAATAAAATTGGTTTAGTCAAAAAGCCAGAAGTGGAAAAAAGTTTGTTCCATCGATTAAAACGTTGTTACGCCACTGATCATTTAAATCAACGCAAATGGTAAAGTGTGGCTGAAGAGTAGAACAATTTGCGTGGAAAGGACAATTAGGATTCTTTGTGCAACTCGTTGAATGTGAACTAACGAATCTTAACAAAATCAAGCATTGTTACACAATTTCGAATAAATTATCGCAAATTTCACTAATCTAGACTGAAACTTCATACTCACTTGGTCTTCTTATCGCTTACGAATGAAGACCGATGAACGACAGACATTAATCAATCTTGCAAAGTGCGCGTGTTTACATTATGTTTACACACCTTTAGCGAAGTTGATTGATTACCAATGGATGAGGCATGAATATGAACGCCAACGCTATTGTGAGATGGAACACCATTGTTGGTATTTGGTAATCGAATTTCCTAATCGGCGTATGCAATTTTTCGAGACGGAACTCGTTAAACGCTTCCCAACGGCAATTTTCTTGTTGATTTACTAGATAAGGGTCATCAATAAGATGAAGTGCCGGTCATTTCGGGCTTTACATACGTTGTAGGCGCGCGCCGCGTTTGTTCACTGCCACCCCAAAAACCTAATAAAGGGTCAGGCGGCAGCTACTTGCTGCTTGCACAAAGAAAGGCGCCGAAAGCGGAACGAAATTATTCATCCGGGGTCGACCGCCCTTGTGCACTTCTTGCTCTTACTTACAGATATTAGCCTCGGAAATGAAAATTAGTTTTTAATATCAATTATGAAGTGGCCTACCCAGCCCTGCTCTCCACTTTTCAGGGTTCAGCTCTAGGCTCAGTTTCATTATAATTAAAAGCGCATTCCACTTCTTCTCTTTCTCTTCTTTGCAACTTTCTTCTTGTGGATCTTTGCAATATTATACCAGTTATTGGTAAAAGTGGTCAAAATTATTGTTTCTGTTTTGGTGTAACTTGGGACCTGCTTTTCTGGCTTACTTGTAGGAAGCTATATTTAGACTTCTAGCAGATTTTTGTGTAAGCTTTAATGGTGCTTTTGGTTTTCAAACAAGGGACGTTGCTCTCCTCAAAAGCAAGATGAACTTTTATTATATTTTATTTGGTGTGTGTATAGAAACAAGGCGGAATGCAGCAGCCGGAAAAAGTCAACCTCCTTGTGCGCCGCTGTTTCTGCTTTATCTATCGTAAAACGCGCCCCGTTACACACAAACACATATTGCAAACAATAAGGCGGAAGCAGTCTCCTTGCTTAGCTCACATCGCAATTACTTCTTTTGTTTGCCAAAGCCGCAGAAAAGCGAAATCACAAACAAGCATAACCGTCAAAGAACAGAACAGTACGAAACGGCGCGGGCGGGCTTCTTTATAGTATAAGAAGGCATTATAACATTTCAATGTAAATTTTTTATGAGGAATAAGATAAGATGCGAAATAAATGTTGATAAGATGCAAATTCGGAAATATGGATATTTGAAATATTAAGTGCATAAGCTCCTAATGCTTATGCATTTCGATGGAGTGAGAAATTCTCCACGTTCTCATAATTAATTCATCCTCAGGAAGGGATATGAAGTGGCTTGATGAGATTAATTAATTATCCTCATCCTTGGAAACATCCTAGTATTCCATCGCGACCTTAACACTAACGTAGAATTGAAGCGCGAAGAGGACTGAGGAGTAGTCATCCCCTTATAGTTTTGAATATCTCTCGCTCACTCACCCACACTTAAGTGAGCGCCCATTACGGCCGCATATATCAAACATGTTTACCGACATTGTTTTAATAATGCGGAATTTATTTTAACAGTCTCGGGTCAGTGGCATGATTAGTCTTGACCACGTTGACGTGCGCACACATCAAAGTCTCGCATCCCAAATGTTGTTTTCAAACGGGGAATCCTTCTTGATCCTTGATGATGCAATCCGCACACTATCGCCCTACACATACAGAGATAGCAGAGATGTCGAGTAATGCTCTACAGGAGGGTGACTAATGGGATTTGCAGTATGTACGAACGACACATACGCTCCCAGAAAATCCTTAGACGTTGGACGAACCACTGCCGTGCCACGCCGGATGAGTTTCGCCAGAGGTCGACGAAAGCGGACAGAAAACGAAAACGACTGCCCGGAAAAGTTTCACTTCAAAATTCAACGATACGACGGTTTAGCATTCGGGAGAGGGGCTTTTTACCGGACAAGAGAAGTGAATTTGCAATTTTCAACACTTTACACTGTGAGTTCTTCATCCGCCTGAATGCCGGGCCTTAACATGTGTTAAGGCCGGCAAGAAAATCTCCGAATTTCCCATCCCGATTTTAAGCGTTCGATTTTCACATAGTTTTACGTTATACATTTTCCGGCGAAAATTGCTAAAGGCTTTTATAACAGCGCAGCAAAGTCGAATTGAGATGTGTTTCTAGCTTTTTTGCAATTATTTTTGTTTCCCAACACTAGCAGCAGTCGCTCAACCGCTTTTTTGTCCAGCGTTCAGTGTTTTATGTCCATCCCGTAATATGTCAAAACTTAAACGCTTACTTATCGAAAACTATAAATATGATAGTCAAGTGGACTATCTTTAATCCGATAAATTGCTTTCGCAACGAGATTACTCGAGCAATTTCGTTCCGGAGTGCCGCTGTTCCCGCATATGCGCCACCCGCGTCAAGAAGACGACCAACGAAACCTAGTAGACAAGCCATAACAGCAGATTATCTTCAACGTCCATCTATAACTTTTACGACCCGATCGCACGGTCAGTTTGATAATACTCCAGGGTAAAGTCGTGACGAGTGTCCTGCACTCCTGCTCTCTTCCAACATCTACAACTACTTATAGATATTGTCTCTTTGATAGCACTCCAGAAAATACTTTGCAAACACAAAGAGCAACTCGGGCAGTTTTTATTTATGGGAATAAAATTAAGAGGATAAATATGCGATTGCATTAAGCCTCCCCACATAGGTACATTTCTTAAATTAAAGGTAAAAGCTGTAAGCTGGAATATTCACAAAAAGTGGCAACCTTGGTAACGTTGGAAATATTCAGGAGCACGAGTAGGGAGCTAGCACAAAAGGAAGAGCAACTTGTCAGTAATTATTAATTAACAGCGCGAGCTTTCAGCCGGCTTTCTGAGCTTTTACTGCTTCCCGATGCGAAGCTACTAAACCGAGCCTGAACTCCGCCGCGTTGCTCTAATACACGCGGCACTGCTTTCTTGCCAACGCCAGAGAATATGCATATATGAAAGGCGAGACCCTTTCGTACCCGACTTTGGCTTTCACTACCTTTCCCATGCTGCTGGCTGCTGCCCAGCAAGAGCCTTGCTTGCTTTAAAGCACCTTGTTCGATGTGCAAATCTGTATCACCCTCCTTCCACTACTACATTAATCCTATAGTATTTTATCTCGTAATATTTCACCCGAGGTATTTTTGCTTGCAATCAGCATTGCAATACCAAACATTCTTCAGAAGAACCGCTGATAAGTGGAAAAGTTCTGTCTAACTTAATAGAACAGCCCAAAACCTAGCCCTCGCGCCTTCTATTGTTTCAACGCGACAGACGCTCTTCTGCAATTTACTAATGGATATTACAATGGATATCGTCCATTCTTTATCGTCTTATGATTTTCCAACGTCCGCGCTCTGACACAAACAAACACACTTTCTGCGGATATGGCACTTTAGGCAATTGCTGCAATTTTTTACTTTCGTCGGAACGTTCAAATTTTCCTTCCATTCATTCAATTTTTTTAATCATTCCTAATCGTTTCGCTCTGTTGTCACTCGCACGGACAATTAGTTACTTTACGATTAATTTTTTGCGCCTTTCTCGCGCCCTTTGTCTCCGCTAAATCTTTCTTAAATCTCCTAAATCTCTTAGAGCCGTTTCTTACGAAACACTAGTCCTGCTTATGTTCTTCGCCATTTATTAAATTGTTCTCGAATTCTTTTCGCGGGGTTTTTCGCCGCTTATAAAGGGTTAGACACGATTGTAAAAAAGGCTTTCGTTTTATGCTTCAGTTCACACAGCACCCCTTTTCGACTCTCTAATGCCGTTCCTCAAGTGAATCTCTAGCGAAAACAGCGGAAGAGGTATTAGTACCAAATAACAATTATTTTAAGTGTTGCGTAATTCTTTTGGGACTTTGTCGCAGAAGAATTTTTTTCCAACATTGCAATTATCAAATAGTGCGTGATCCTACGTGCTAAATCCTTTCAATAGCACACAAGGAGAACAACCCCTTTTCCTTCTTTCATGTTTGTTGGTTGGTTAATTAAATAAATTTGTTAGCTCGCAGTTGCGCGAAATTGAAAATATTTTTTGCATTCGTTTTTGGCTGATATTCGGAATTGCTTAAGTCTCAATTGCGCTATTATGCCTTTATTAAATCAATAAGGGTCGGGATATTCGGGTATATGTATATCGGAAAATGGGGGAGAGCTCGGTGGAGGTTATTAGATTACCTTGCCAACTGTGTCTGTTCCGACACGTTTTGCTGGTTCCACATGTGCCGCCTCCGGACTCTCACTCCCTGACACACGTGCAGTGATCCTGTAGCACTGTAAGCAATCAGGGAGCAACCCAGAACCCCCAACGCATCTCGAAGAAAAGAGCGAGTGTCGATGTCGAGTGTGGCGACTACTTTTTCGTTTTGAGAAAAGATCGCCAAGCCTTTCCGACAATTTGTTCACGTCGATGATTTCGGTCCGAAACTCCCTCTGCTCTGCATCGGACATTTCTCGGCAACAAGGGTTTCAGCCGCCTGCTCGCCTGCCCTTTCGCCTTGCTAATCAAGAAATTGAAGTTTCAATAAAAGCCATCATTAATTTTGAGTTTGGGGTTCGTTCGTCGGTCAGCGGACCAATGGTAGACTTGACTTGAAGATCTTGGATCTTGGAACAAGGGCGCGTTCTCTGGCAAGGAACGTCTCACTTGATATGTAATTAGCGTTAGTGAGAATTACACGTCCGTCTCAATTCGGAGACGTATCAGTCGCGTTTCGCATCATACACGAATACGACTACAGTGATAGACGCAAGCAAATTATTTCGAGTTTGTGAGACATCGAACGAGGAATGCGTTGCGAAGATGCATTGCATCGGTTCGTTAGTTTAAGGACGCTGTGCTGTGCTGCGACTAACTTCGAAAGGGACGAGGGACCGATATACCGTCGACAAGATTCCTTTGGTTGATTGTACAATTTCGTTCTAAACCCAGAGACCGCCTCTGTGTGTAGACGTAATTCTAACAAATGAACCGACGGCTATTGGAAGAGAATAACCAAATTAGATTGCACATGTGTTTTACTTGACTTTTCATCAATTTGCGTATTTCTTCCCATTTACCTCACGTCAATAAAGCGTAATTAGTCTTCCTAGGTTTCAAATTATTCATCTCGAATTTAATACAAGCTCAAGCCCAAGCGACGACTTGTAGTCTCAAGTAGACTTCCCTCTCATCCCTCTTATGTACATCTTACGACTTCTTATTCCTTCGTTTTTTGAGATATAATTTGCATGGCTTCGTTTCAATCGTTTAATATTTTACGACGTTTTTCTCCATTCCTAAAAAATATCCGAGGGGGCATGGCCAAACTCTAGACTTACGACGTCTCTTGTACTCGGAGCCTGCTTGGTTTGATATCAAGCCGCACGGACCATTAACGAATTTAAAAATATATCTGCATTTAAATTTCACAAGACGCAAGGCGCCCCCGCTGACTTCGATGCATAAATTAGGAGAGAAGGAATATCGCCACTATAGGCATTGCCATCTTCTGAATTTCTTAGATTCGGAATAGGAAATTGAGGACAGGCGGAACAGAACGGAACGGAGTCACAGCGACGGCGACGACTGCGAAAATCGACTAAGTTCATATCTTCTTATAAATGAAATGATGCAGCTCTAGGAGTGAAAAGGGAGCATTGATAAGACGTCGAAAAATGAATTACAAATAATTTGTCATACAGTATGTCTGCAAACAAAGTTGGGGCTTTCTAAGGGTATAAAGGGAAATGTCAATAATTACTTTTATTTAGAAAATTCCATTGGCCTTCCTCAAATTATATCCAGCATCCAATTTTGCTTAAGTTTTCTTGTATCCTCTGTAATCAGAGTTATATTTGTTCATCCAGCGTTAAGATCGGAGATATTTACGATTCACAAGTCACAACCATGACAACCCGACGGTGACGTTCAATGTTAGACTTACCTTACTTCGCCAGTTGATAAATGTGGTCATATACAAACTGTTCCCAGATACTTTTTCTTCTGGAAAAAATAATCAGCCAATTTTTTTACAAAGTTTTCAAAAACATTTCGAAATCTAAAATTGAATTCTTCTTGTCACCAAGTAATGAGACAAAAATTTCACCCTATTGGTAATTTATCAGATATACTTGAACATCCTCGTTTCCCCACGTAGCTCTGAAGGGAGTTGTCCAGGTGATAAAGCATTTCGTTCTTCCGGTGAAACGACACGCGTTCAATTAATAAGGACCTGTTTGACTCCCCATCTCTAACATCCTTCTGTAAAACATAATAATAATAAGAAACAAGCAACAAAAGGGATCGGAACATCTCAAAGTAAGCTTGAAATAATGATAATAATGTTCTTCGACCTCAAGTGAAATAGGTAATCAAATACGAGTGATGTAACTTATCATATTCTAAGGGTGTCGTCTTCCAAAACTTGTAAAATAATTAAAGAAACGAAATACCGAAGCCAGAAACATGAATGTGAACTCAAAGGATCAAAGATTAAAAAGTAAGGTCCATGTAGAAACATAAGAAGCGCCAAGAACTCCGAGGGTGTAACTTGTAACTGAAAGCTGGAATAAGTAAGGGTTTCTTCTAAGGGTGAGCGAGATGCTTTACGATGACACTAACTGCTTATGGTCAGGTTCTAATGCAGGTTAGCGATCGATGTTTAACAACGATCATCTAACATTATTAGCTAGCTTGCTATTATTCTTTTTTATTGTTACGGTTATGTTTCGGTTTCCTCTTGGCGATTGTTGCTTTTTAATTACGCTGGAATTTGGGGTGCGATATTGAAAATCAAAGAGATGTTTTATGCGCTACTAATTGATGTTCCTTCATGGTTATTTCTTCAAGCTCGTTGATTTTTATTAGGTTTAATTAGGTTTAATGTGAGCATGAATAGCTTTTTCAAGCTTCGGGTTCTTTTAATTGGCTATTTATTTGTTTTGGTGGTGCTTTTTAGAAAGGAAACTAAAAATTGTAATAGTTACAACATTATATTTATAATATATACAATTACAACAATATAATTTGATTCGTTTTGTCATACATAATTTTTCTTAGGTTTGGTTTGAGGAGATGTCAGCAAGTTCCAAAATTGATTGTAAAGTTGCAGCACATTGAGATGTCTCCAAGACATTTTTATATCTCAATGTACACCCTTACAATTACTTTTGTTCCTATGGACATAGCCTTAGACAAACTATATGATATTTGAATTAATGCAAGAACAATTTGCATTGATGAATTTGAATCTTAAATCGAAATGACTTAATTTACATTGAAAGTTCAATATTCACTTAAAGATCAGATAGTAATTACAAATAGAAATAATGAACAGCCATCATAAGTTATTATATAATTATAATTATAATCATAACATCTATTATACATACATCTATAATTATAATTATAATTGAAGAAGATTTCATTCATTCCATAATTACATCTTAGTAGCAAAAATTGACGAAACAACGTCTGATTATTGCTCCCCCAATTTTTCAAAGTTTTTGCTTTGCAGCAAGTACCTAACGCACATCAACTTTATTACATATTATAAATCAAGTACACTTATCGTTTATCATTAAGTAATTACTTGTGTAATAATGAAAGTCATTAAGTAACGGGACGGTAGAGTTCATTATTTTCCAGTTAGCTTGCTGTCACTCTGTAGGAACACACAGCAGCCGGGAAAGTATAAGAAAAGTACGGAATTGAGTCGCAGAATCATAAATCACTTTGTTTCCAAACGGGCAAGTTGAAACTTTTCCTGCTCCTCGTTTTCAATTTCTAATGCATTCGGTGCATCATGTACAGTACCTAATAAGGTCTCCATACATCTACCTGTCTACCATTGTTAGCTCTGGAATTCTTCTCGGAAGAAGTCACTTCCTCTTTATGTTTAATTAACGTCAGCGGCGCTTTGCGCCCACGATGTATTGTCAAGTTGACACCTTCTTCTTTAGTTTTCCTGTCATTACTGGAATGACTATGGGTGGCAGTTTTTTCTTGTGGTTCTCTTTCCCGCTCGCGTTCCGGTTCTTTATCTTCTTTGTCCCGTTTAACAATTTGAGGTTTGAGTTCCTCACTTTTATTTTCATTACTGGTAGAGTCATCCACATCTAGTTCCATATTTCCGGAACTATCAGGGTTTTGTGGGGTAGAGCTCCTTAATGGATGTCGAAGATTCATCCACGTGGAGAGTTCCTGTGGATAGAATTGCGAATAGAGCCATTGACCAGGTGGAGGAAGCAATGGTGCATTGAGGAATAGACTTGCAGCCAACGCATTGTTGAAAAGATGATTGTTGTGTAAAGGTGGTGCCACACCAGGAAATGCTGGAGGTGGCTGTGGCGATGGCGTGGGTGATGCTGTCACAGATATGTCGTCTTCACCAGGGGATAAGGGGGCAGTTGTTAGTAGTCCGACTTGAGTAGGTGATGACTTTGGTGAAGTTGTACTATGTGCTGTATTGCAATTGATAGATATTGGACCTAAGGAAGTTGAACTCGGTTCTGAAAATAATCATGTGGAAACATTTAGATCTTCTATCATTTCCGGTTTCTTCAATTGTCAGTATCTTACCGTTTGCTATTCTTGGGGAGGTATTAATAGGACGTTCTAATGCTGTAAACATATGTGGCGGGAAGTGCGAATGATGATGTCCAACAAAGGGTCCACCTGGATAAGGATGTCTGGCACCCAACATTGCCCAATCAGGATGATGACCCGGAAGTCCTGCTAAATGATGAGCAATCCCTAAAATTCAATAGAAAACGGTATAGAAATCGATAATCTTTCTGATGTGTGAAAATATGCTATATCCGGCACCTAACACGCCACACACATCTTCATCCAGCTATTATGGCATTACGAGTTCTTTAATAAGAAAGCCAGTGCAGTATTTTCCCTATACGTCCAACAAGGTGCATCTGAGCAGCCCGACTTTTAGAAGGACAAGGATAAAAGCTGACGGAAAACATGCACCGCGGCAACTGCTGCGAAGTCAGCTCACGTATATGATATTGCAGCAGGCCAAGCGATTATTCAACAAGGATCTGCTTCCCAGCGGCAGGTATGAACGAAAGGGTTTGCTCTAAGACACCCTATTGGTCGGGAGGGGCTGCCTCAAACCTCATTGGCGCGCCGCAAGGACCTTTACTATCAAGATCTATACCCAGGCGGTTGCAGGAACGTTGCAAGCAAATATCAAGGACCTCGAGACACACTTACGGAAAACAATGCGGGGATATGAAATGCCGCGCGACGACAACGAAATGTTTACCACCACCCGCGTACAGACGCCGTCTCATGCCGGCGAATCGTTTCCGCAATTTCTACACAAACTCTCTCTTTGCGTTTTAGTTTTCGTTGTCGTTTTTCTTCAAGCGTCCACACACATTTCTTGATTTCTCATGTATGTGTGCATTTTTATATCTTCTTCGTCTGTGCATTGTTTCTTTTTTCCGTGCATCATTCATCTTAGTCACGTACAATGCACAAAAAGATTGCATAAGGAGTGAAATTTTGTGTTACGAGGACATAGATTTTCTTTTATATTTGTTGCTTTCACACTTAAAGAAGATATTATATTTCCGCGGCGAAAAGAAAGGATGACTTATGGGATGCATAATGTAAATATCTCAGGACTCAGAGTACTACTTCTAATTTGGAACTTCTTATACAAAGGGCTGTTCATCATTGATAATATTACGATTTCAGTCATCATCGATTAAAGCTCCACTCAAATTGAAAATCCCGAATATCAAATCAAGGTCCCTCCTTGTATGCAATCTTGAGGCCTGTGAAACTTGTCTCCTTCCTGCAGGTCCTTGATTAATTATTGAGGCTATAGTATATTGATGATGAGCATTTAAAGGGGATGAATCTTGTTGTCGCCGTTGTATGCATAATACGCTTGGATAAGGGATGATGATCCTAGAGACGGAAAAAATAAGCAAGGGCAGAGAAAGAGAGGCAAGATCGGAATAAAAAACGGTTGCACAAGATGTAAACTGAAAGTAAATAGGGCAATTTAGGGCGCGCGCGGCCAACGTTTTCAACTACGCGGAGGGTCTCGTCTCCGACCTCCGGCACTCGGATGTCGAAAATTTAGTGAGATTCTCGCGCAATTAAAGTAGCCCTTAAAGATAAGACCTTCGTTGTCGGCGGCGACGTTTGGTGTAGTACGAGGGCGTAAAAAACATCCCTAGACGAGATCCTCCCCGACATCTTTCAGTTTTTTGATGCCTCGCGACGCAGTTATCAAAAAGAAGACGCAAAAAGGAGCAGCGCAAGCTGATACCGTGCTAAAGAGAGGAGGGTTGCAAAAAACTTCGTTAGGGTCTTGGGCTGAACTTCGGAAGCCGGCGGAAAAACTTCGTTAAGCCACTTCATGTTAACAATACTAGGGATTTTCGAGGCAAGTGGCTGAAGATATTTTTGGAACGACTACCAGAATTTAAAATAAAAAATACCAAACAAACACTTGGCAAATAATTGAACGTAAGAATCTTTTGGCAATGAGAATAATAGCCCTTGCAATTTGCATGTGTATTGCGCGAATATTTCTGCGCGGCGTATAAATCAATACGCCGGAAGGCGCCTGTTGTGGCAACCGCTCGCCTCACGTGAGTGAAAATATTTAATTAAGGCGCGCAAAGTGTCTCGAAGTGTCTAAGAGCTGCTTCGGTGAAACACACCTATATGCGCGCGCTCTCGGCAAGGCTGGCGAGCGTGTAAGAAGAGATACCCTCAAAGTTGAAATAATGAGGGGCGCGTTGCGCAAAGGTGGCAGCGAGTAAACGCGATGGGTGGGTTGGGTGGTTTGAGTTGTGTTGGAGGTGTTAGGCGGCTCGGCGGTGTAGTAATATGGGGGCGGTGTGGCATTTATCTTTGCAAGGGTTTAAGCTCTGAGGTGTTGGCCTGGTGATTATTCACCCCTTGCGCCCCCAACTCCAGCTCCACGCGCACGCCACTTCTAAACGCGCCTTCTACTAAACGGGGTTAAGACTAATGCCACCTCGGCATTAAAGGGTTTCAAGAACGCCAGAACGCCAAAAGCGATAAAACACCACGGCTCACGCCAAACTGAACAAAACCCCTTGCTGCAATGAAGAGCTTATTACTATCATAACATTCGACACAATCACTAAATATCCCTGCTTTATGCGTTTATCTCTTTTATGGCCTGCCCTGAGCTGAGCTACTTAATTATTAATAATCAATAGCCCAAATTAAGCAGGAGGCTAGAAGTCTAAAAAGGTTAAAAAGAGGTGACATGCGAGCCTCATGCATTTAGTAACGACGTATCGGGTTGCGTGCCAAAAGTGAAATCCCTCGGCATCACCTTCCCTTGAGGTTGGGAAGCGGGATACACGCGGACGACAGCATCTTCAGTTCACACACGCTAAGAGAAAGAGAATGCATTAGGGAAATGGGGGAAATGGCGAGGGATAAGTCTCGCTGATGGCGATGATGGTGCGAGGCAGTTGTCTTAAGACGTGAATATATCTGGGGCATTAGTTTAACTAAATCTAACTGAAGACGGGGTTACGCATTTACGACTGCAATGAATAATTTTACAGCTCGTTACGACCTCCTCTTCCAGCGTCTTAGTCCTTATCGTCCTTACTTAGTATACGTCTAGGACTATGCTAATGTTCCAACGGGGACGTGGCTGGCGGTGGCTGCCATCTTTCCACATTATTTTCGGACACTCTCTGGCCCATCGCCCCGTACGTGTCGCTAACATCTGCCGTCTTTGCGGGGAGCGTCTGCAACCGCTCGGGCGCAGACTATTTTCGCCTGAGGTTGACGAGACGTGAGTGTCCCGCAGTCTGCCGATAACTTTGTTATAACTCAATTACGCTTTGACACCTCCGACCCAATGCAGCTTTTGCATTCGTAGGTCTTGTTTCGCGTCTAATGTAGAATGTCGCGTGTCTCGACTGCCATGTGCCAGGTTACACTAACGCTGCTTGGCACTTAGCTTCGGAATTTCTAATGTCTAATGATCGAAGCCCTACTAGTCGAGGCTAAGTTAAGTGATTTCACACGTTGCACTTTATTATCTCTTAGCTTCTTTGGTCACTTTCTTAATTGCATTACTCGCCTATTTTTTCTACAATTATAAATAACTGTCCACCTAGGAGTTCAGAAGTCTGCTGAATTAGGTCAAATAAATGAGATGTCAAAATTATTCAGTTTTATTCAGTGGTATAGGAATGGTCATGCCTTTAACAGTAGGGTATCTCTGGCAAATTTAAGATTTAACAAGGGAACAAGGGTAACAAGGGTGCTCACCCTCTAACACAGCACATGTAATCACTGAGCGCGTGTGTCGGACACCTAACTAATGACTGCGTTCCTTTAGCAAATTGCCGACATCGTGCACACTGCGTGCGTGTCTATTACATATTGAATATTTAAATTTAAATCACCAACATCTAGTTCGATTCAAACTTGCAATATTGCAATCAAGCTATAAATATTACATAAAGAAATAGGATCCCCAATTTCCTGGACTCCTTTTTCCTGCATGTTTTCCAACTCGGCAATTTGGAGCACTTAATTAAATCAGAGTTTCCGCCAGCGAGCGCCACCTCCTGCACAATGCTACAACCCCAAATAGAAATTAACTACCCTTCTTTCTGCTTCTACGTTTCACATTTTGAATTTCGTTTATTCAACTATAAACGAATTGTGGATATCGTCAGCAAAATTGCACTTTTAGCTAGGAATGATATATATATTGTAACTTAGAGGTGCGTTAATTAAAGTCGTAAGGGGTGACTTTTGCCACGTGCGGTTTGCTAGCGGAAATTTCGATAAAATTTCCCGTAGGATGTGAACTAATTAGGAACGCCGAGCGCCATCGGAACATGTTCGTATTCGAAGCAGTCGTAATTAGTTTAATTGGTAATTAGCGATTAATACTGTACACGCAAGTAACCAATGTTTCGCCAGAGTGGCTCTTCAGCTAGCGTTGTTATTATATATATCTCTAACGCATTGCTAATTAATCCGACGATACATAGCACACACATTAAGGGTGAACTTTTGGCCTGCAGATTTAGTAGAGAACATAGGTAGAAGAAAGGATAAGGGAAAGGAATATGTGAGAGAAGAAGGATTTGGGTGATAAGATATCGAATTGAAATGCATAAGTGGCTTGTGAATGATCGGAGTGACCACACTGACTGCGCTGCCACCACCACCGCCAAAGATCTTAGTATTAGGCCCCGACAGGTTTGACGCTTGCGATTATGTTCGACAATCCGTTTTTAGTCGTCATAGTAACGCATACTCATATGAAACACACGGTAAGTGAAAAGGACCATCGTCGTTGTATAGGGCCGCTGTCGAGAGGACCAACGAGCTAACGGAATATAATCCGCTTATGTTAGCTTATGCACAATAATAGGGTCAAATATTGCGCAAATTGGAATTGTTCGACGATCGACTAATGCAGATAGTTCATCTCCATCATTGCCATTGATGAGAGGGCGAATGCATGAACATTCATTATTACCATATACCACTCCCGCAGGTTTATTAGTTCTAATTCCTTTTTCAAGGTGATTTCGTTTCAAATTTGGAATTTTCAATTTTGATCTCCGCTGTTTTTTTTTATATGTCGTAAGAAATAAAAAATAAAAATACTTACCACTTAGTTTAAATGGCAAGGAACCCGTTAATGGATCCGGTGCAAAGGTCCGTGGCCCAAATGGAAAATGATGAAAAGTTTGCCGGGTCTTTGAACGAGGTTCCCTTGGTCCATCCACTGTCACCTTAATCGCTTTATTATATGTGCAAACTTGAGGTGGAGACGTTGCCATAATTATTGTTAAGGTGAAACTTTTTCCTGCAATAAATTTAGAATATTTATAATTGCAGAATTAGAATGGATAGAAGGCAATAAAACTTTAAGGGTTTGTTTCCCTCCTCTTTGGTAGTTTCTTTATCATTTTTTCTGCGCTTTATAGTCTTCCATTCTATTTTATTTTCGGTTAGTTATTTGCAATACGGTCGGTTTATTTTTCGCTTACGAAAGCATCTCGCGAATAAAAAACACATTAATATTTCCATTTGCAATTTCGACTCCAAACGGATTTGCAACAGACAAAGGTCTGCCACAACTATTATAACATTCACTTAGGACTACACTTGTCCAAAGTTCTATTAATGTCTTTGCTAAATTAGTAGATAAACAATTTAGTTCACTTCATTAACATGCTGAGAATGAATGAATTAATGGTAGACTACGTATTGGTGTAACGTTCTCGAATCGCTCAGTATGGAAAAAAAATGAATAAATCATTTTGATGACTGGCGAAACCAACGTATTTATGTTCCTCTAGTGGCATCGCAAGCCAAGTTTTGGGGAACGCCAGACGAAGGCATTTCTCGCCGCGTTTTGGCACTCGATGTGAACGATTATAAAGCGCAATGGTTATGGAGGCCGCAATGCCAGCCGAATAAGCTATGAAGCCAAGAAACCAGAAGTTAATTTCACTACGTTTCGTCGGTTCGCCGCAATTCTTTATGACCAAGACGTAGGCGTAAATAACACATGAATCCAGAACCGGATTATTCGCTAGACATATAAAACAACTTTCTAAGGGCCCCCAAGAATTTAGGTGTCGGTATTTTTTAATTTTCGATAATAACAATTAGGCAGCCTTCTAAGTTGATCTGATTTGGGCGACAGGCAACCTGCATGGACCTCTTTTCTTTTTGCAATTCCTTTTTTTACTTTTGATTTGTGTCATAAGAAACACTAATTTTGGGATACCGAAAATTGTGATGCTAACATTTATGTTTTCTTTTCAGAACCTAGAGATTAAATGCGGTGCCAGTGGAGTGTTTAGAGAACACCAAAAGCAAACAAGGACTACTGTAGGTGGGCAAACGTTACGAGATAAGGTAGGACTAGAAGCAGGACCGTCTGCCAGGATGAGTTGACCCGAAGGATAATTAAACAAGGTGGGTCCCCACGATAGCAAGCACATGCTAAAGGCAACAGTTAGCAGTTAGCGTGTATACACGACTATTTAAGTCACAAGCATACGGAAGAGAATACAACCGGGAAGGCATTAATCTCGTGAATTATGTGCCTTTGGTCGTTATTAATCCCTGATTTATTGATATCCTATGAAAGTATATGAGGAGTGTCCCGTGCTTTATGACTGTATTTTTTAATTTTTAACGTTTCCTGTTCGCAAACTTGTGCTATTTCTGCCATTATGAACGATACAATTGAAAATCTATCACTGCACAAAAAATGAATCAGCACAACACACAAAACAATAATAATTTAACGCCGAAAAATTATTGTTAGCTTTACTAAACTGATTGATGTATTGGCGTTGATAAACAAAATCGAATGTTAAATGCAAAATGCGATTTCAATCGTTTGAAAAGCATAAAATATTTTTCTATTTGCTCGAAGGATTATTTAAGCGGAAGGGGGCCACCTCTTTTTTTATCAACGGACCTGTATAAATACTACACTGGGTTGGAATGTATTTAGCCATGGATGCGTAGGCGTTATTTATTTGTTAGTTTAGTGCAGATTTATATACAAACTCAAAGGAAAAAATTGAATTTTCGCGAAATATTAAAATGTCAATCTCAGATCAATTTGTTAGAGTAAAACATTTTTCGGTAAACATCTTGGAATTGAAAATTGATTGTTTTAAAACCGGAATATCATATTAGGAAAACAATCTCGCTTTTTGCTTTCTTAACTTTTCATTTTCATATGGCTCACAAACGGCGGGTCGTAGTTGTGTTAAGGACCGGGAGCATTATAAAAGTGTGCTTTATATAATCCATCATTATCCTCGCCCCCATCATATACCCTTGTTCCTATCTTCCTGCATCCCCTTTTTCTTGTCTACGTTCACAGCATGTGTCCTTACTCACTCAGTTCCGCACTTCACAACTTTTTTGCACCGAGCCTTCTACGCCTTCATTATCATTTTGAAATCAACAAGCAATTTTTCATTTTTCCTTCCCGCTTTTTTCGCCGCGTGCAAGAGGGCGTTTAAAAAGTATTTAAACGATCTGTTAAGTATCAATTAATTAACTTCGTTAATTAATTTCGGGTTAGGATAACAAGACTTAAAAAATACGAACCTCGACCGCTGCGTCCAACGAAGCGCAGATCGTTAAATTTGGCGACTTGATTCTTCATCACGGCAGTACAATTTCTCAATTCGGCGCAGTAATTCTCGTCGTTACCGGCTCTTACAGTGACCAAGGTGCCATCGCCGACCTCACCTAATGCGACCACTTTGAAAGCTACCGGAAGAGTTTTGTTCGATCGCCAATGTGGTGGTAATACTGTACACACCACATGTGGACTACCGGTGCGTACTAACTCCCCAGGATGTTCTGATAACAAACCATCCAAGGTTCTTTCAGCCAACATTTCGGCTGTTAGTCCGCTGAAATTGTTGCGCTCGTAATGACCGCCGGTTGTCGAACTCACTTCGCTTGCTAGATGCATAGTCTTTCTCAGCTCCTTCCAATCTTGATATCAGCTATATGCCAAAAGTCCCCTCAAACTCCCTCGAACATCACATATTCCACGACGGACATAAACACTTATGTTACGCGCGCACTTAAAAAATGACTTGCGCAACGATTCTGAATGCGAAAAAAAGCCAAGACGCAGACAAGAATGTCGAGTTGTAACTCGAAACCAATGGACCACAAAAGGCTTTTGATCTGATGTCTCGCTGTCGAGTGAGGGACGATTTTTCTTCTTTACTTTCGCGCGCACGCTTCTGGCGGAAATCAAAGCGACAATTTGACGAATGTACCCTCGACTTCTTTTTACTTATTCTTCTCGTACGCTTGACATCATGAGCGCACCCACACTTAAAGTCTTCCACTAAACAAACACCAAAGAATTTGCACTTCGTTTTAGGTTTCTCGCAGTTTGCTTTTCTTCTTTCGTAGTTTACTTCTCCTAGTTGAAGGCCACTGCAAAAAAAGCAAAAGTGAAAAATTAGTTCACGTGGTGGTAGTCAGAATCAAAATGGGATTTGGACGGTTGGAGGTGGATTCATTTCGGGAAAAAAGTGCGCGGGAAACGGTAACCGTGGTCCGCAGGCTAGCAGGTTGTGATGTTTCGCGTAATATGGATGCGGTGCGAACGTTTGCACGCCACGTCGTCGCACGTCGTGTGTATGATTTTTTTTAATTCGCACATGTGTATCGCAGACACTGGCGCGCGCGGCCGGAGAGAGATATGATGAAAAATCAGACCGGCTGTGATTTTGCCGGGTAATGTGGTGGTGGCAGACCACACATGGAAAAGTGCGCGCGTGAAACCCATCCCCGCGCGCTGCTCTTTTTTTCCAAGCGAGAGGGAAAACTCGTATGTTACGTACCCCACCCGCACATACAAATGCATATAAATGCGGGGGCGGCGGACAAACGTCAGCATGCGCCCACTCACACATTCTCATATATTCATGTACGCGCAAGCTGGCCAACATGCGTTTTTAACTTTTTCCCGTATTCCGCTTTTCGCTCATGTGTATACCTAACACCAGACCACCCTTATGATGCTGGCGTACATACATTGCGCACTAACCGAGGACGTATGCGTTCCCTAATTACCAGCCACTCGGTCTCTCATCGGCCCACTCTTTGGCCCGATACACGCGCGGATACAAATTACACGCTATCGCCGTTTTACACGCAAAATATGCAGCGGTGATCGTTTTTCATGAAAAGTATCCAACCCTCGTTGAAATACCGGTCAATCGACATCACTGCTTTTCTATAATTATATATTTTTGGATTTAATTTTACTCGTTCAACTTCTATCTCTGGTAAGTGCATACTACTAATTTTGATCTTCGTCAAAAGTTCTAGTTTTGAAGTGTCGGTACCGTTTATTTTTCCCACTGTGACAATATCGGAATTAAATATGAAGAAAGCAAGTACATAGTTGTTAATAAAGGTCTCGTGTCATTCAATACGTTACTCACATATCAAAAAGAGTAGGGCTTTAAATTAATAAATAGCTAGCTGCTCCTCGTGCGTTCCCATGTTCTGAGGGGAACCAAGGAAAGCTGTTGCGCATCGTTCTTGCATGAACATCACGTTTGCGAACAGCAACGGATCGGAACGCCGCCGCACATGAAGACAACAACAAGGGGAAACATTCGAATAGCAGCGAATGAATCAGCCTCAGAAATCAGCTGATCCCTGTGGATCTTATCTTGGTCATCTTCACTAGTTCTCTTTTAAATTGGCTAATAATTTTTGGATTAATTTTTATATTGAAGTATTGATAATTCTGATAAAGTAGAAAATGTCATGCATGATTGGAAACAGTGACTTGAAAACTTTGAAACTCGTGAATTTGTATTGGCAACTGCAGTTGAAATGCACGTACTTACATGTTCTATCAAAACGAAATATTCCGGATTGTTTGTTAATCAAGCATGAAGAGATTGTAGTGATTAGTACGAAGTGGTAAATCTTCTTGATGAATTCTTGAACTTTTGCACGCAAAACCAAAGTCGCAGTCGTTGTCGTAGACTGCGGAGCAACGCAACGCGCGAGATCGTTAGCAGTTCTTTTCGCGGCGCGAGGTGATCTAACATTAAGAAGTATAAAAGTGCGTCCATGCGGGGGTGTAATACTTTGGGGTATTTTTGTGCGGGCGCGCGGAGGTCGCGGGGGTCGCGCGGGTTTGAAGACGCAAGGGGGACACGTCGTCACTGGGGGGTGAGTGTCGGATAGGCGGGGCATGTTGAGGTAGACCGCCACCGCCAGCGACGCCGCCAACCAGGAAAGACGCTGGATTTTTACCCCCTCAAACCATCGTCGTTTCTTCGAGGTTTACCAAAGAAGCGAACCTCACGCAGGCGCTATCTTCGAGACGTCTTTTCGGGTTTTTTGCCCCATCTTGCCGCACCGCGCGCGCCGCTGCTGCCGTCTTGCTCGCGCTCATTTTAGTATTTCCACGCGAAACGACGCCGCAACGTTGGCCAAGCATCGCCCCGGTTGTACCCGCAACCACCGCTACCGTCGCCGCCGCCGTCGTCGTCGTCGTCTCGCTCCTTCCTCGCCAACGTCTTCGGTCACACACACCGACTGTGATTTCTTTTGCGCCTTATTCTCTCCTTCTCGCGCGATGCCGCCAAGACGACGCAAATAAATTGCCCTACCCAGGTCTCACACGTTCGGTTCGTCGTGCGCCCTATACAGGGACACCGTAAAGAGACCAGCCTTCACGCAAACATTCATCGGGTTGTCCTCCATCAGGCCACCGCCAGGCCACTGTGCTTCTTACCCCAAACCACGACTACCTCATAACCACCTCCGTACAATCCTCACAATCTATATCTATATACTACCCAAGATTTAATCAAGCTATAAATATTTTCATTTTTGTTTTTTCTCCACTGGTATTAGAAATTGATTAGTAATTTATCACTATTCTTCTCTTTTAATTTCGTTTTCTGCCGTTCATCATTCAAAGCATTCAAATGGAAAGGGAAATGTGAAGAAGTCGAAGCTTTCTTCACACAAGGAAATTTTGTCAATTTCTAATTTAGGCAATATGGGAAGAAGCATGTTTACCATCAACGTCTACGACTTTTACTCTCGTTGCCGTCTTAACGTCACTCATTCACCCCTGTGTGAAGTACGCGCGCGAAAACAATGAAAGGAGTTAAGTGCAGAAGCGCGTACGCCTTGTTTGTGCACGATGTCAGAGTAAAACGTCCTCGTTTTCGAAAATCATTTAAATACAAAGAGCTTGTCGCGCTATTTTCGTCGCAAATTGCGTGAAATCCAACTGAATCGCATTCCGCGCAACACTTAACGTCTTCAATTGATGACAAGTGCTGTCAAACAATATTTAACGACGTTGCTGTAACTGCATTGACTTTAGTTCCCTTTTCCCCATTCTTATCAACCACTATGGATGCATGTAAAGCAAGTCTTTAAAAAGTCGAATTCGTTTCTCCTTTGACATGTGCACCAACACATTCCTTCTCGAAATCAATTACCCCGCGCTGAACGAGCGGGTGGGCCGGGAGCGATAGGTACTTGTTGGCATCGTATTCTTTGTTATAATAACATATCGGGACTAAATGTCACCCTCAGGAATTTAGTTCCGTCGTCCGCTCCGCGCGTGATTCTATCAGTTTGTAGTCCTCCAACGAAAAGGTTATCCTCCTTGTTCGTAACAAAAGGGTTAAAACAATACAAAAGAGCTTTTAAGCGGGATTAGAACGAAGCGTTTTCAAGAAGGATTAAGCTCTTGCGCATATAGCGGTGTTCGCTTTCGAGAACCTCGCCGCCGCCGACTATGCCAGCACGAGACAAAGCGCCGATGATATTTTGCAGATAGGGTTGAGAACGCGGTGGTAACCGGGTGCGCTGAACGCAGAAAAAGGGGAACTCCAAATGAGAGCACATAATAGTGCTGGAGTACGCGCCACCCGACGAATATTATGTGACAAATTGCACATTATTGAATAGACAAGGAGGGCGCGTGCAACACGCGCACTTCTGCTCATTTATATTAAGAAAAGAGGTGCAAAATAGGGTATTTAGTTTAATGACGATGAAGGCGGCGGCGGCCTTAAACTTCAGAAGGGTTACTCCGCGTAGCGTCGAGCCGTTAAATGCTCGAGTTCTGTTGAATTTCGCTCTTATTAGCAAGTGTCTATATTTTCATTGATTACTTTTACTATCTGCTTTATTTTTGCCCTATAAAATTTTCTCTTGCTTGTAAAACATTTAAGCTTTAAGACCCGTTGTAATAATTCACATTAATTCAATTCCCTTTGGTTTTTTGGGGACATATTGCTTGACAGCAATGAAAGAAAAATCACTGAATTTATTTCCAATATAGATTTGCTTGTATAAAGTCTTTGCTTGTTTGTTGGCGTTGCTCATCCCCAGATAGATTTTTATCGCGGCTGGTAAAACAGGACCGCGCGACAATAAAGAACGCCACTTTTTCAATTTATGTAACCCCTAAATTTTCGACGAGCTTTACTTGAACATATACTCTAATACTGCATGTTCATTCCGTCTTCCTATGTTTCAATCCTGCTTTTTTCTTGCTTTGTTTTCCTACCCAGGCCTGCATTTTTCATAATAAAATTTAATGCTTTCGTTTATTGTTCTTAAAATAAAATTGAAAATTACATTTTCAACAAAATCTCAAAGTTAAGATATAAAAATGAAATGGTTAATAATAGTTTAAGTAGGAAAGGGTTTAGCTTAAGGGGTAAACAATATAAATACGAACCTGAACATGTTACCAACATACACGTACGAAGTCAACGTACTACATCTTTTTATGATCCCATTTCCATGACCGTATGTGTTCAACACGGTGAGAGTACTACATCCCCATACAGGCATAAAGTATCAAGCGTAGCGAATGTTCAAAAAGGGGGTAAAAGATTGGCCGGGCAAATTGGTCCCTGAAGACGCATCAACGTTAAATGTCAAATCGCATATTGCTCTTATACCAGATTGATGTTTTCTTCTTATTTCCATCGCCTTTTTCTAAAAATATGAAAACCGTTGGCGTCTTTTAGCACAACAGCACCAATCTTGACGAAAACAATGGCATAGGGGCTTAACCCAAAAGGAAAAACCTCCGTCCGCTTCAATTGCAGCAGAATACGAAGCAAATTGAATTCCCAATTTAAAATGCGCTAATTCCTTTAATCCAGCAATCCCCGCGGCCTTGTCGGCGTCTTGTAAAAGAAATCGAGGCTTGAAAAATCGTCGCGGCGCTTTAAGAAATCGGAAAAATCTTAGTCTTGTTAACTCGACAAGAGTCGCGCCCTTACCAACTGTATATATATAAACGCCAGTTGATGATAATCCGCGACGTGCCTCGTGAATCTTTCCAGTCCTTTCTTTTCCAAAGCAAATTCATTAAGCCGACGTGCTTCTTAGCTCGAACAGCGCGTTCGAAGACTGCGTCGTCATTAGCTCGAGATTTAATGATGTTTCACGCCAGGATGGATCAGGATCCGACGCCTTACGCCTCGCCTGGGCGTACATCGTTCGTCGTTCGACACTCAAGTTAAAATTTAACGATTTCATGTTCGCTGACGTATTTTGTACAGAATACGTGAGGATACTTAAGCCATATGCATACAAATTTTACAAGCCCCAAAATACGCGAAGTATAATTTGGGTAAATTTGAAGGCGTGTGACGAGTCTCACGAGTCTTGTTGAAGTTCAAGCAGACATCAGTTAGCGAAAACGTATTTGCCGGATATCAATTGGTCGAAGTCGATAAGTCGAATTGATCCTAATTCAATCCGACGCATAAGAACCTTCGGGGTGTTTCAGGAGCCAAACGATCCGGGACAAGACAATGGAGGGCGATCAGGTCGCATCTGGCAGGCCGACGCTCGACCATTCCCTTGGGTGATCTCGTCCTCACGCCGCCGCGTCGTCCTGCGAACGCTAACGTATGCTGGACAATGATAGTATCCATTGTATATACGGGGGCGGCTGTCTCGAAGTGCCACGGCGCAAAATTTAACTGCCACCTCATGATTGTCCTTGTCCCTTCCGCTTTTTACAACTACGACATGATTCGAATCAATGATTACAACTGGTATCACATGCTCACAAACAAAAGCTTCGTTGGTTGCCCTTAAGAGGTGATTGTAAATTGCGTTTTAACGAGTGTGCAAGTATCAATCCCTTGACGGCCAAACTTGGACTTGTCTCACTCATTATAAGTCAACAGAAATAAAACCGAAAATAAAATATCAATGAAATTGCTTGGGATGGGACTGGGAGGGATAAGATGGGATGAAACAAAAGCAAGTCTCGAAGGCGACAGCCATGGGAACAGCATCACCTTTAGGGACGAAAAGATTAAGTACATTACAAAAATCGTAAATTTATTCTTTATTTATATCGACAGCGCGTGGAAAAAAATATATAGTTCTTTCTTAATCTAGTTTTATGATTCTGTTCGAATCGTGAGCATTAAATCGAAGATTTATAGTTTGCGCTTAATTGGCAATTACAATAATATCATTTCGTCAAAACGCCTCGAATGAATTTTATTTCAACACTAGGAGGGAAAAAATCACACAAATGAAAATGCAATGCAAATGTGAAAATCAAAGCGGGTAAAAAATCGTTTATCCAACGCCGGTTGTGTCGTGTTTACACAAACTGGGGAGTCGTTTATATTTGTGCTGCATGTCGACAAGAGTTGCGCGCAAAAAACATGTAATAAAATATTAAATGGACAAACACACTTAAAGGACTCCTTCGACTGGCCCTGGCCAAACAATGCCAACACGCTCACAACGAGCACGCAAACACGACCGTTCAAAAGGTGAAGAAGTGTGTTTGGTTTTGTAGACCTGGTACACGACTTGTCAGAACTTTTACAATAGTTTAAAGACATTTGCTCCAAAGTGTTACTCCAATTTTTAATTGGCAGAAATAATTAGTCCACATCTTAATATCTTTATAACAATAGTTTATATATATGAGCAACAAAAGTAATTCAAACAAAAAACGATATCGACGCTGCAAACAAATGCAAACAAATACACTTGTATGTTAAAGCAAAACGAGGGTGAAGTTGTTGGTATCGCTCGTCCACATCATTCAACAACTTTGATTGCTCGCCAAGTTGTGCAGTAGACGAGAACACAATCAGCATATTCGGCCGTCTGCTTAGAAGCACCCACCGCTCCAATTGCAAATGTAAGGTCTATAGATTATTTAGCTGATTTTTGTAGGATGTATCGTTGAGGTAGAATGGGAACAGTAGAGTGTACACCGTGAAAAAAGGGGCACGCAATCAAACGCAAGTAAATGTTGACCGAACTACTTGTCGTTAGAATATTACAAGAAGCGCAACTTTTCGTTTTCGTTCCTTTAGCGCAACTTTCCTATTGCTTTTAATAATTCTTCGAACCTACACTAGTGCTCCTGCACAGTATTCGACAATTGCTCTTTATTTATATTACCGGCATATTTTGCAAGAAGCAAATGGAAATTGCTTGCCGGCGTAGCGCGGCGGTATAACTGAGGACTCGTTGCCTCCCGCGTTCGTTGTGAACATTACGTGGAACTGAAACTAACTTAGTTAATTGTTCCTAATTGGGGGTGACACTTGGAGGTGTCTCTGAAAGTGACTTCGTAGGCAAATTAAGTTTTCGAAAAGTTTGCGCCACCGTTTACCGCTTCGTCTGATTGTGAAAGTTGAAGCGAAGAAAGTTTATACAGACTATACCAAAACGCAAAACTCCCACGTTATGCCAAGCTTGCATCGAATTTCGCACAAGGTTTTATGTGAAGAACACAAGTTGAGTCCTAAGTCTAGATCATCGTTATCATAATCATCACCGATGCTACTGTATTAAAAACCTCTCAAATATCGATGGAACTAGCATTACTTATTCAGTTCGATGCCACCCTAATTTTCCATTTGCGAATGGGATGGGTTAGCAAAGAGCAACTTTCTAATTACTAATGGTCAGAATGCATCGGGACCCTCCAACCCTTTTCAATTGGGAGTGGGATGAGAGCCAGTCCCGTGTCTCAAAAAACCCTCTCAAGAAAACGAAAAAATCCGTCTTTGAATAATTGAATATTTAAAGGAAAGTTTTATGCGGGACCTAAAAAGCATACGCTTGTTTGGAATTTATTCCGCTTAAAGGGCTCTCCGGCAATATGCTCACTCTATGTGGCTCTTGAATTAATGATCATCCTTAGGTTGCTGATTAGAGATTCATCGTTGTATGTGTATGTTATATATATATGGTCGTTAGACGACTGCATTAACATTTTATTAGCCAGATTTAAGGATTTTCAATCAACTTATCTCTGTGCTTCTACTTGTAATTAACATTCAGGGATATTTCACTAACAAGTGGAATTTATAACAAACAAAGCATTCCGTGCTTCTCTCATTTATTATAACTGCTAATCATTAACTAATTTACCCTATGAACAACGCTATATCTTAAATCCAAATGTAAATACATATGCATACTAAGGATTCAAATATGATTGCAAAATTAGTAACTAAAATATTAGTCGTAATATATAATTAATTTAAATTTTGCAAAACGTAAAGTAGACTTGATCATGCTCAAATAAGTGTTACCTTATACCTATCAAATCGAAACATCAATAGAAGTACCTAACGTTGATCGTGTTTGAGGTAATTTACACAGGGTGTAAATCGTGTTAGCAGATAAGTAACACCAACTTGGAAAAAAGTAATATTGAGGGCAAGCAGGATATGCGGGTCGAGTCCGGTTTTATCACGCTCACGTGTACCAACACGTTACATTTAGGGAAAACTGAAGCGCTTGAATCATTGATGCTGAGGGAGTCTTTCATGTACGAGTCGTGATAAGATATTTCGCATGTCCGTCCTGATTAGAATGCAGCATGTCGTGTGTGTAGCAGCTCGTTGGCGGCGGGCGCTCCCGTGAGACAGCCACTTTGCATGGGACATGGGACCGAAGTCGTCTCCTACATACGTATAACTCGCACCTCTTCCGATAACACAAGCCGGACCAGTTCGGCAAGCTCAAGATCGTTTCAATTGCGTTTCAGGTGGCATGGCAGTGGCAATGTTGCGTTTTCTATTCAAGCGTGTTGATTACAGGGGTGGCTTTTTCCTTTACTCGTATTAGTGTGTACTATATAAATATTTTTGAACTCATTATTTTAATTAGGCATCATTTGATATCTTACTTTGTAATTTATGCAATGCAATATATATTGTATTATTTCCAAATTAAATGCCACCCTTATCGGCAGAAAAGTATACCAAAGAAACCCTGCATCTACCTTTTCTTGGTGGGTTTCGTTCTTTGTCATTTCTGCCACATTTCCATCCGAATTGTCATCCTTGTCGTCTGCTGAGTTAATATCCGATGGGAATACGTGAAATATAGTAATACTACATATTGCGTTATCCTGTACAAGACGAGCGCAAAAAAAGGCAAAAAATGACTGACAAGAACGCGTCGGATGTTGGTAATAAGTATCATAAAATATGTAAAAGTTTAATGAATATTTGCCGTTCTCGCTGCATATTTGCTTAATAATTGTAAGCAAAATTTTCAAACGCAAACCTACACATGCTTATGAAGTGTATCAGGGAGTACGCATACCATGGTTGGAGATTACAAGTTTTCTTTTAGATACTCATTAAGCATTCTGTTTCTGTAGTTGGGTACCTGCAAGGAAAGTAGCTGGATGATAGCAATGTAAAAAAGAAAATAGATATATAGAGGGTAAAAAAGCGAAATATACGAGGCGCAAAAGCGCAAGGGGCGTTTGTTTGGCTTTTATTTTCGTATTTTTCGTTTTTGTTTTGGCATACATTTTTAATGAGCTTGTGTTTTTTTTTACTTTTTCGGACTGTAAATTATCACTTGATGCAAATTGCGCCGTGGCATATAAAGGAAATTTCCTTTTTCTTTTATTAATAAAAACAATACATATTATAATTTGAGGCTTATCACTGGATTAAATTGGTTGTGTAGCGAAATAATAAACTAAATATTAGGAAAGTATATTCAGTTGCGTTTATTTATCCTTATGGAAAGTTTACAATATAAGTATATTTTAAATGTTTGCATTTCAATACAAAATAATTATATCAACTAACAAATCATCATAATAATTAATTTTATTCAGAGACAATTAACATATTATTAAATTAATGGAATTATATATAAAGTAGAACAAGATGGCGAACTTTTCTTAACGAACGTTAAATTTTATGGACTCTTGCGATACTTTTCCTATGTAGACCTTTGCAGAAAGAAAAAATCAATCAACTAATTTAATTCTTTGCTGATACGCTGCCCACAATAAATCTTTATATTCTTTTGCAGCATTTTCCGGATTACCAGCTTTCGTGATACCCCGACCAACAACCGCCACATCTGCACCTCTCTCTAAAATAACTGAAGTTGGCGAATTATACTGTTGGCCTAAATCATCACCGCTAACACCTAGCTGTACACCAGGCGTTAATTGTAAGAAACCAGGTTCTTCAACAAATAATTTACTCTGACAAACAAAACCCGTTACTAAATGTGAATAATTGATGCCCATATTAATAGCAGCTTTGGTATATTTCTCATCAATAAGGCTACCTTTAGCACTACATTCGGCAAGTATAAATACACCAATTTCATTTACTCCACGTGCCATATTCAGAGCATCTAACACTCCGTTTCCAGTCAAGGCATGTGTTGTAACTAAGGGTGCCCATGAAGAAATCTTAAATACACCTTTAGTATATTGTAATTCTACTGTTTTACCAATATCAGAAAACTTGCGATCTTCAAATAGTAAGAAATTATGCTTCTTTGCAATTTGCATAAGGGAAGTTGTAAAATTTTCGTTGGCATGATCTATTATATCAATGTGGATTTTAAAACAACATATATATGGACCAACATTTTCTGCAAGATTGAGAATGTCTGTGGGATCATTCAGATCAGCTGCTAGGCATAAATTCGTTCGTTTTTCGATGATAACATTGAATAATTTCTTAGCTACTTCATTCTTCGCATGTTGCACCCGATCTTCGTATGACATTTTCAGGCGATTGCACTTTTGAATAAGCCCTGTGTAAATTTGAGATGTTTTCAGATACTCCTCTACTTTCACAACAGAATCTTGTGTGATGCATCCAGCTTCTTTCAAATACTTCATAAGTGTGGTCATTGTAAGTAAAGCATGCATTTTAATACCATTTTTTTGTAAATAAGCTTCTCCTCCTTGCTCACGGTTTAACAATACAATAGCATTAGTAACTTTCAATCCTTCTTTATTTAAATCTTTTGCTGTTTCTGAAATATAAAGCAAATACGTATATAGATTGTTATATTCTATGTATATTTAATTCAAAATTAAAATACCTAATATGCTACTTCCAGATGTAACAACATCTTCAACAATCAGACATTCATCAGCTTCTTGGAAAATTCCTTCAATCAACTTCTTTGTACCATAATCTTTAACTTCTTTTCTTCTCATTACCATTGGTAGATTGGTTTTATAAGACACAATAGTTGCAATTGGTAAGGCAGTGTAAGGAACTCCACATATTACATCCTGTCCTTTAATATTTGCAAGACTCTCGATAATTAAATCTGAGAGAATACCCTGCAAAATGTTAACAGGATGGTAAGTATAAAAAATTATTAATATTTTTCAATTGAAAACATTAATATATAGTAAGATTCTATTTTATTACCATAATTTTTGGATAGCTGACCAACACTCGTAGATCACAATATACAGGAGTCATAAGACCAACTTTAGTTTTATATTCACCAAATTTAATAGCATTAATTTTAAATAGCTCAACGGCAAATTCCTTTAGCCTAAGCTCGCGTTGTTCCATTTTTATACTACAAATTATTTTAAATAAATTAACAGAGAAACCTCGTGTAAAACACCACACTTGTAGCTAAGGAATGTAGAGGTTATATGTGAGGAACATGAGTAAACATGTGGTTTTATACAGTTTTATAAATGTTTATAGCAGTTTATGTTAAATTGCAATAGGAAAGGTAATTAAATTACAAAACTTTATTCCTTTGTTTTCTTTTAGGTGATCTTGCCATTGTCCAATACTGAAGGAAGAAACAGGATAAGAATATTAAGAAGAAGAGCAAGATGTCACTTTAATATCGAAGAAAAATTCAAGCTATTATAATCTAAGTGGCTTGAATTTTGATATAGGAAATTGCAATCTTAACATCGCAAAAGGTAAAAATACATCTGAATTCTTTTTTATTGTTGCAACTGGTGTCTTAGAAACAAACAAACGCGTTTGCTATTTGGGTAATTAGCATTAAAATAAAACAAAAACAACAAACTCAATGTTCAAGGATAATGGCAATTTCTTCATTAATTATAACAACTAGGAAATGCACCAGGTAAAATAATAACAAGTATATATAATTAGAAAATTTTATTATTGAATTATCTAATGGCATATGTTTATTTACTATAGATAAATAAAGTTTTCCAAATTAAAAAAAGA